>QYTT01088249.1:10313-30975 GCA_006980735.1 Dasypogon diadema | reverse complement strand
TTTGAGCAATTTATATTTTCTATAACGTTATGAGCTCATTTACCTAGGGTTATTGCCATAACCAAAAGGGAACTGTTTATAAACATTGTAATCCTTAGAATCAGTGGCTGCTAGATCCCAGACAAATGGATTAAGGTCATATAAGTATAAAACTCAGTCTAGTAGCATCTGCATCACGTAATGGGTCATATTGATATCAGAATCTTTTACAAATAAGCAACCGTCCACTTGAATCCTATGCGTAGCTAAGGCCCGGTTGACTGGATCTTAACAATTGCAGCAATACAGTTTTCTCTCTGATATTCGTAAATTACACTAAAAAATCTTTGAACACAGCTCTTAGAACTACAACCTTTCCCAAGATTAGTAAAGAAAATGCAAAAGGAAAAGTAAAATGATGAAGAAGTTAGATGACGAAGTACCATCACGAAATATATTTAGATAGCTTCTAAGCATGCACCGTTTATTGATAAACATAAGCTGTTACGGGTGTCTGCTGGGGGTGTCAGTAGATTAGATTAGATTAGAATAAGAGCCTGGTGACGCCGCTAGCTCAGTATAAAAAGCAGTGGCTCATAATGTTCAAGGCTAGATTTCTAATTTATTTTTTCACTGACTGACTACCACTAGAAATCAATAAATGTTGATAAGCGGTTCGGAATCCACGGCTAATTCATTAGGTTCAGTTACTACATTTGTTCAGAAATAGATGTGTTCCTCGTTTGCAGCTATTGTAATTGAGGTAACTTTTATAGACTTTTACGTATTCTATTATCCATCCACCTACCTTCATGCGGCCATCTGGAAATAGTACCAACGACTTATCAGGATCCTCTTTTTTGTTCCTTTTGCGGTCTACTATGCCTGCAACAAACGAACAGGTTTAAAAAGACTCAAAAGACGTTTGTATCATGTGCATTATTAAAATTATTCTATATCACCTGTGGCAACTATTTCAATACAGTTTATAAAAAAATAAATTTTGGATGTGGATTATATTATAGAATCTGAATACACCTTTCCTACTGGAAAATATCTCCATCATTTTTCTTTCATACTGTCAAAGGGAGCTGTTAAATGATGCATTAAATGGCATTTAAGGATTAATTGTATTAGACATGACGCCATCATCATCCCCAACATGAACATACCAAAATCCTTTCCTAATAATGTCAGTCTACCCAATCCCGATTAGAAAATTATAAAATATGCTTCGGGGAAAATATTTCACATGAGTGCATTTCTCCCCAAAAATAGTCTACATGGCCCACAAATTGATGGGAATTTAGATCTGTGACATGTCCTTACTCTATCTTAATTTAGGGGATTCGATTCCTCCTCCTCCACCAAAGTTTTATGTCTCGTAATGAGGACACTTCTTTTACGCATATGTTGAATTTCACGAGAAAATGTTCAAGGGTGAATCCACTACATGAACATTCTGAAGATATTTAAGGACTCAAATTACGGTAAATAATCAGGAAAAGTTGAGGAATGTCGACAGGATCCATTACAAGGACACCAGAGACTGGAGTGCAGTGAGTGACACGTTAATAACTTTCAGCCTCTGAGAAATACGTCCTAACAAGATTTCCAGATTCATTTCCGACGTTGGAAATGGTAATTGGACTTAATTAACCACTTGAAATAGGACGATTTTCCGTATGTTAATTAAAGTCAGCCTTGGAAGGAGGCGGAGAGAATTTATGTCTGTGTTACGCGAACAAAAATATTTGGAAAAGTAATTAATTATTAAGGCGCATCAGAGGGCTGATCTATTCACCCAAAATGCTGGTAATTGCAACCTAAAACAAAACCTATGTCTTTGGTGTGTTTGGTCCTACCTACTCAACCAAAAAGTCGTCATTACTTATGCATGAATCTATAATGAAATTCCACTGGCAGCAATATATCCAGAGTTGCAGGTCATTTGTTGTCATGCCGCATAATCTTCCCAAATGAATTAATTTCGAAAAATCTTTTGGTGCCTGCTCGTCAATTCTACTGCATTCCCACTATAGGACTCATTGTGGTTCACCCAGTCCATGCCTCCCGGATAAACAGATTAATCTGGCGAAGATGCTTAGCAGATTTTATCTCAGAATAATTCAAGACATTAATTTTATGAGGAGATTTGAAAGCGTATTGGTCTTAGCTGGAAGTGAAAAATCTTCTAAGAGGTCTGAGTGCAGTTCTATGATGAGCATCCATTGATCCTCAAAAGAAAACCACGTAAAAGATGGACAAGAGCAGATGATACATGTTGAATTTTTGTTGTTGTTTTTTTTGACTTTAACAAGGGTTTCGTTTTTTTTGGTTTGAAAATAAAATGAAAAATTTAATTGTGTTGCGGCGTACTAACGAGAGGGATACCACCAGGTGCAAAGTGTTTTTGGGTTGGTATAATTAGGAGTTGCTGAATTTTACATCTTTTCTGTTGCATGAAACTGCACTTTCTTTATTCAGCTTCGTAACCGTGAAATTTATTGCTGATGTTGTGATACCAGAGTGGATTTTATCTGTTGATAAAAAGTTAATTAATTTGTGCTTGTTAATAAAAGGAATGCATTTGCTGCAGTAGGGATTTCATTCGTTTTCCTTTCAAATCAGAAGAATTATGTTGATAATAAATTATTTTTGCTGTTTGGAAATGTAAGTAATGGAATATTTTGTACTCATCTATTCGGGATTATATTCTTTTTGGGTATGATCGAAGGGATGGCTATGCATCTTCATAATTCGCTCAAAGGGAGTACTCTGAGTGTATTGACTCAAGAGCATAAGATCGAATTAGTTGCATTTTGTTTTGTATTTATTGCCCCTGAAAAATTTTTAATATTGAAAATTCGGCTGAATTTCGTCATTTTTTCGTTAAAAAAATGCTGGAGTTTATTGCCAGCTTGGCCATTTTACTTCTGCTCCAAACAGAACAGTTTTAGGCAAGGACCTGGTAAATATGGCGGTTAGACTTGATATTAGTAATCATTTGACTCTTTAGACTCTTTTTCAGCAGTAGGACTCATTAGAGATTGTCAGATTAGTAAAGTATTCTCACTTCACGTACACCTTCAATCAGGTGTTCCTCAGGGGTCGATACTTAGCCCACTGTTATTTTGTTTTCATGTAAACCATTTGCATAATTTTTTTACGAATTGCACTATGTTTTTAATTGCACATGACGCACATTATCCTAATTCAATTTATGTCGACAAAATTAATTATGACATTGAGTGCATCTCTAAGTGGTCAAATTACACCAGACTTTCTTTGAATTCACAAAATGAAGTTGGATTCTTAGTAATGCAATTGTGGTACATAAGTCGTCTGCTAAGAACCTCGGAATCCTCCTGCAGCTCTGAGTTAGGTATATGGCAGTCTCAAGCAATTGTAGCCTATTTTTATCTGTCCTTCCCTTAAATAGAAATTAAATCTAGATAGAACACTAGTCCTGTCGCACTTCACGTTTGGTAGTCTGATTTTTAGTAAGCATGACTCAGTCTGCGATAGGAAACTTGCTGTGGCATTCAACGATGCAATACTTTAAGCATACAAGCAAATCCGTAGCGCTCATGTCTCATCATATAAAAGTTCTCAATTGGGTACGGATATATTTTGTTATCTTAGCAGACAATAGCTAATTTTTCTTTTTAGATGGATTCATAATAAGTCTCCACAAAACGTGTGGAATCACCTTAGTTTCCTACACGTTGTAAAATTTATAATATTGGGGTGTATGGAGATTTCGTATATGTCTTTGTTCATCTTTCACCTATTATTCACAATTATATCCTCAAGTTCCTTCGAAGATAGGTCACAGGACCCTCCTTTTAGAAATATCTTGCTCTCTTATATTTTTCTTTGAAAGATCTCACACTTTCAAGTCGTTAAGCCATGTGATACAATAGGCTTAACAATTACTCGGTAAGTATGCTATCTTGTTTACTAAAACATGAAGCTAGACCCTAGTAGTAGTTACGTTAAATCATTAAACTTATTAAACAGCTTTTAGACTTTTAAAACTTACTAATTGAATGCGAATGGAAATTTGCAATGCCTCTCTGAAAAGAACTTTGGATTGCCAAAATAAATAAATATTTTTGTTATTGTAGGACCAAAATAAAACGGGTTAGTGACCTTTAGATTCGGTCAAAACAAATTTGCAAAATATTTTCTTGCACGTGGAAGAAGCACATAAATAGCTATACAAACAAATTTTGAGTAGTTAACGACTATTTACCAGCGAAACACCAACAATTTTAGTGTAAGAATTCTCCAGAGTAAATAGAGAATATTAAAAACTGAAGATGAAGACGTTCTAGTATCTTTCCACTGACTGAAATAACTGATTGAATGGATTTAATAGTTAACAATTTGATGCTATTATGTTTCATGTGGTGACCTAAAACCTTCAGGTAAAAGTGAGGCAGAGTCTAACCCGACAAGTAAATTTTATATTAACTGCTCTTACATTATAGTGTTTAGCACTTATTTTGACTTAATGGGTGTTAAGTGAAATTTAATCTACGTCTAATTCTTTAAGTGTTAACCAGACTACTGAGATCATCGATAATTTTAGCAACGCGCGCGTGTTAATGCGTATTACTCGTGTCGCACCCTCGCAAATCTGTTTATTTTGCAAATTTCGTTACAAATTAAGTAGACACGTCTGATAAATACACCGTGAAGTCGAAAATTAACATTTATTTGTGATTTAATTAGAAAAATCCACCTGAGAGCCTTAAATCAAAAGGTGATCCTATCGAAAAGTAACAGACTTAAAAACTTGGATAAGTTTAGAGTTATCGTTTACATGGCGGCATATTTGTATATTGTATGGAATAAATCTAAAGGAAATCAAAACAACTATTTCCAAAAAAAAAGACGAATAAGAGCCTCTCAGCACGGTTAACAAAAAAAAAAGAAGTTAAATACCTCAGTACCGAAGCCATACGAAATCTTTTGATCTGCCAACTTTTTTCTCCCAATCCACCTGCCAGTTATCGATGCCCAATAGCCACAACAAAAGATAAAATCTCCAAATCTATGCCCATATTCACCTGTCCCTCCAAAGAACAGGTTGTAATAAACTTCAGACATTAAGTCACCCTCGAAGAAATGCCAAAATGAAAGATAACCACGGACCTATGATTTGCTATTGTTCCAATCATAGAACAAGAGTCAAAACCTATCACAATGTCGTTGTTGAAATCGCAGAGGGGATGCTTTGCTGATTCCTGGAAGTGTCATTTCGTGGACAACAGAAATTTCGATGGTCATGTGCATAGACATCGATGGTGAAGTGGTTTTTTTTTCTGTTTGCGGCTCCTCGAAATTGTAATCGATCCTTTGTAAAGGACTGCATGGAGACGGTTGAGAAGTCGATAATTGACATCTGACCCAACCACTACCTGACAGGTTGTTATTAGCGACAATTCTTTACGTGAAATTGAGCGATAGACATTGTAGGCGTTAGTGGTAATATCAACCTGTCAGTAGAGTTGCTTTTTTTTTTGTCTGGGAATGATGAAGGTGGAAATTATTCCAAAAGCCACACAGAAACTGGAGAGTATCTCAAACGTGTCCTAATTTGTTTCTTATAGAAAAGCAAGAATTCATCCCCATGCGCCTATATACATACATATATATATATATATTTCATGTGTACCCTCCCACGTTATGGAAAAAGGCACTAGAGCTTACTAGGATTAATTATGGGTCATATATCAAGAGGAAAAGTGGGAGCTGATCTACCTAAATGCTCCTTGATTACCATTCCCCCTCGAGGCTTCCCCCTTTATTTTGTGTGCGCGATATTGGAAAATGAGTTTTATGACATTATGGATGGAAAAATTACACCCTAGAATTACATGGGGAAATAAATGGGGGATACAAACATCACCGTCGAATAATAATTATTAGAGACGTCTTTTGCCGCGCAGTGAACCGAAAATTCGATGCAAGATTAAGAGTCGCTTCTATGACATCTGGTTCTGGGGGTAGGTTTTGATTTATCTTGTAATATTGAGGTTTACACACTTTTGAGGGTTAAAGTGGTATTTTTTTCCTTCAAAGACGATGGTACGTACTTAATCATAACTATAAAAAATTATTATTAGTAAAATGCTTTTCAGAAGTAAACAACCTGGAAGTTAGCTGCTCAGAAATACAACCCATGCATCAGTACTTCTGTAGGGGTGAAGATCTTTATTTCTGCGTTATAAGGAACTACTAGGTAAAGCAGGCATGGCTAAATGTAATCAAGTTAGACTGGAGGAAAATAAATTAACTTTATGTAGTATTTTTACGCTGTCTGTCCCTGTACGACGGATTGCTGTTAACTCCATAAAATATAATCAAGTTGAGATTTATGAAAAAATTTAAAAAATTTGCTCATATAGACTTTAAAAATTTAGTTTTGTGTCTGTATATGGAGACGGAGGAGTGAGAGAGGGTTGAGGGGGGGAGTGAGAATACAATCTGAATCCTATAAGGAAGCGTTGCGCCAACGGCTGGAATCACCACAGGCCGACGATTTATTAATTAAGTGAAAGCCGGTGGGCGCTCCACGCCACAAAGTGAAGCATTTTTAACTAAACCAAAGAGAGTGGTGCCAATCCGGGATGAGCGCGATATTTATCTCTGTCTAGGGTTGTGGGCGCCCCTTGCAACGCCTTATTAACTAAGTCCAAGGCGACATGTCGCACACCCACTCATTTTAATTTTGAATCGTCGATACGTTGACTAAAAGCTTCTTAGAATTTTTAGCATTTTGAACGGAAGAAAGGTCCTATGCATTGGGTGCTTTTCTGAAGTAACGATGCTTATGTGTGTGTTTTACACATTAATGCATTCACATCACGTGCTTTCGACGCGATATTTATGTTCGGGGCAAGGCTGCTCGTATATGAGTGGGGTCTCACCGCCCACCGCCCCCTCTGTGCATGTCAGTGCATAAAGGGAAGGAAGTGAACATAACGTAATCCGCTTGCAATTCTTTAAATTTTTTTTTAACGTTACCTATTGCCACGAGCCTTATTACTAATGTGGTTATTTCAATTATAGCCTGTTTAGTATGTTGCTAAAACCTTAAAACAAATTATCCATGAACTCCGGCAAACCGTAAAGTATAGTTCGTAATCGTATCGGGTAATCTCCTGATACATTACTTTAATTGTGGTGCCAAGTCCCACCTTACCTCTAACTTTTCTCATAAGGAACAAGGTGTCCAGTGTTTCAAAAGGGGACATTTTAGGCACATAACAAACAAGTGTCCTCAAACCAAAGGGGTAGGTGTTAACTCCAGGAGTGATGGGTCTTCTAGCAGTTTCCTTAATATCCTATAGTGTTCCTCGATATAACGACCAAAGCAAAATTTGAGAGGGAATTTCTATGCAACATTTGGTCAACCTTTTAAGGAGTTTTAGAATGGTTAAGAGATCAGTAATAATGTGTGAAAAAGCTCCGTCGTTGGAGCAAGATGTATCCATAATCTTAACCGACTTTTGAAAAAACCAAGTCCATTCTTTCGAGTTTAGACTAAATATTTTGAATAGAAATGATGTCAATTACAAGGTCTGTTGTATATAGTACCAGATAATTAGGTTCCCCAGTAAGTTATCCTCGGTGCTGATATTCTAAAAGAAGCTAAGCTGAAAGATGGAAATTATCTCTTGTAAGAGTGAATCAAGTGGATGATGATGCCGAACTTAATTTCTTGCATTAGACGAATGAGTTGCGATGTTGCGCGAGGTAGTAAGTTGGATGCTGTGAAAGATATCGACACTGGTATCTATAAAAATTGCGTATCCGGAAATTCATATTAGCGTACTTACCTAAAAGATCCGGAGAATCCTATATTAAAATAAGCATTTGTGTTGATAACGAAAATTAATTTATTCTAAATCCAACGATTGGAATCTAGTTGGAAGGTTTGTAGAGGACACCCTCCGCTTAAAGAACCAAGAGGTCATGAGAGGCGCTTTAGTAGACAGCTAAATAAAAACGGCCCAGCCTGAAATAATGCGAAAACGGGTCCAGGTTAGTGCTTTCGTAGACCAAAAAGAGGAGTTTTTCTCAGTAGCCCGACACTTCGTCTATATATTAAAAATTTCCTATCCCTTTCTTTCCATTCCCTACTGGAAGTTCTCACTAAAAAAGGAGAAAACTCAGAAGCTTCTAAATCCTAGGGAGAAGGCAGACCAATCTTCGCATACGTACCATTTGAATTATCTGACCTCGTCTATTGGCTGCAGTCGACGTATTCATGGATAAACTCCGTCAAATTAATAACAACGGAAGAAATCCTTCGGAAGCTGGAATTTTAGGCTATTACTTTTGGTAATCCCCACATAATCCTGATCGATAGAGAGACTTCCTTCATGTCGACTTTATTCTGAGAGTATTGGTATTTGTAACTGCGGTAGTTCAAAGAGTAGTTCTACTCACGATAATTGCATTTGTGAATCTAACAACATCCCAGCATAGTAAAATTCCATGTCAAAACTTGTGTCTTACTGTGCAACATTTGTCGGGTTAAAATTCCGAACTCCTATTCCTTAAAATTCCCCTCCGTTTAAGCTCTATAAAGACCTTTTCACCTTTGAGGATAGAAGTTTTAATATACTTCAAAGAGTTATGGACTTGATGCTTGTGCATGTACATGACTTTTTTCCATTATCTTTTTCTCCTTTTACTTCCTGTGTATTTCATTACTTTTTTTTATAATATTTGAAATTCACATTTTAATTAGCTTTTATGTCTCAATTCTGGAATTTTATAAATAACTATTTTTGTATCTAAAGAGCAGTGAGCAAAACAAGGTGCACAACTTTTGTTTTGGGGGTTGTTAGTATTTCCAGTTGTCGTAAAGCCAAATATTTGATTGTTTCTTACACAAATTTTTCCTCAAAACGAGACCTCTGAGTTAGTTCTTAATCTATGATCAAAGTTTTGAGATAACAAAGTTTATGTCACTTTACCGCCTTTTACTTGATAAGTACCGGTGACGAATTATGTGATTTTCTTCCTTTTGTAACAGATCTGCTTACTGTGCTTTATCAAGAAGACAGAAAGATCGCTGAGTACCTGGGGAATTTTTTAAAATTTAATTGGAAATAAGCTTTTGAAAAACCACTACTACCTAAATTTTTATAAGACAAGTAATAAGAGCCTTGGTCTTTTCGGGGCATCTATGGATCGTGCACTTGTTTTGTATCTAGAGGAGCTTTGGAAGGAGTAAATTACGGTTTGGATGAAACTAGTAGTAAGCAAGAATAAGGCATTTGTTTCGAATAAAAATTATTTGGAAACTTCCCCTTCTGCTTTAGAATTGAAAATTTAAGTCAGGCTTTGGAGAAATTTTTAATTAGTATTAGTTTTGATCACCAGCCAGACGATGCTTTTCAATTAAAATAAACTAAGCCTTACTTTGTATTATGACATCTCACCCTATGTTTCAAAGCAGAGCTCCGTTCATCACTTTACGACCCAACTTCCTGAATCCTATAGTCAAGCAGATCCATGTTACATAGACCTAAAATTTGATTGCTTTGCATCTCTAATTTCAAGCTATACAAATCCCACTCATCATTACTTTTGCAGCACACCTACAAGTGCTAAACAAACACTTGAGACAGTTTCCTATTACCGCACTGTACAAGTACTTCTCCGGCAAATTATTATCCAGAGAAGATCTGAAAAGTAAAGAATTTCTAGAATTACAATTCAAACAGAAAGAATAGTTTTAGCAGGTCTGCTGGAGATCTGCTGGATCAATCTCTGAACTAACAAAACTATCGAATTGCATTACGGAGTTGTCATCGCCAGAAAAAAATCAGTTCTCGAGAAAGGAAAACAACAAAAGCCCTTAAAACACACCTCGAGAAAAATGGGACAACATGAGCCCTATAACGACATCCAGCTGTGCCTGACGATGTCATAAGAAGCAGATCCAGAAAAAAACGTACTGGCAGCGCATCGCATAGAAATCTCTAGTTTTGACAATTTTTCAACTATGAAATTTGTCGTTTTTTTTCCACCCCGGCAGGAGACGAGGACATCATTTTGGGGGGTGTGTAATTCAATACAAAAGCGCGACAAAAATAAGCCCTCACATCGGCTGACAAGAAGGGTTGTTTCTTACCTAAAGAGCAATTTCCTGATTACACTCGAAAGGATTTGAATTATAGTAACCACGGGATTCCCGAACACTAACCAGATCCAGTTTCATACCGTCAGTGATACCTTTGTGCGGCTTCAGTACAGCCGTGCTGGTATTTTTTAATCCACTTTGAGTGGAATTTGTGGGAAACATGTGCAAGTTTGACGTGTTTACTGACGTTGGGTAATTGTAGTAGCGGGCGGAATATCAATTTCATAATTTCACTGGGGGTGATGTACGCTTTGTTACAAAATTTCCACGTTGCTACCAGGAAGTCCATTCGGGACTTTGTACGAATAAGTGTTACGAGAGGTGGATGATTTCATAATTTAAGGGACAGAACTGTCATCGCTTCCGGCTTTTAATGTCGTCACATTTTGAGAAATTATGAGGAAGGGTCTTCTATGGTGAATAAATCAGTGATTTGGCCTCATAGTTTTCGAGTGAATTGTTAAACGTGATGAAAAATGAAGGATTGTTTGGAGGTGTGCTGTACTGACGGAAATGCAAGCCTATGTGGTTTGTAAACAATTCTTAAAAAATTCACAGAACCAAAATAGAAGCAATATTAACCGAAAAATTAACGTGAAGAGAAGGGGGCATATGTAGTCTCAGCAACTTACTAGTACATTTCTTTGGATTTATGATAATTTATAATATAATACACAAAAGAAAGTAGTAAATTCTAATTAATGCCTGCAAACTAAACTCAAAGTTAGATCAAAAGCTTATGTGAAGAACCAATTCGATGCTAACCTCGTACCAAAAATCACCCTAAATCCACATTTGCACCGCAGATCCTGACATCAAAAGATATTCGCCCTCTGATATTAATCATCCCCAGGGGCTTAAGGTATAGATCTAATCTATCTAACAACCTTCCTTAAGTAGGTACGGAGAGTTTTCAATTTCCATGATCAACCATGTCTGGAAATAATTCAAAAATTTTTAAGAAAAGTAAAAAAAGGAATCCTAATGACTCTATTGTCCTCCTTAAAGGGACCATAACAAACCAAAGATCAATACGTCACGCATGAACGTGCTACTGACACTAAGCCAGTTGGCATTCTTTTGAAATATTTTCCAAAATTTACCCAAAAAGGACGAACACCAAAGTCAATCTTAGATCTTTGGCAAGATTTCTTACAAAACTGCAATCATCTGCCATTTCATGCCCACAGGATGTAATGTTGTGCTGGTGAATTCTTAACAATGACAGTCAAGTAAATTTTCTGGAAGGTCTTAATCCTCCCTATTGTCCTATTGTCACGGGGGATGAGATATTTAAAATTGCAGCTGAATAAAGCTGTTATATGAAAGGACAAATTGGCAGATGAGTTCAGGAAATTTTCATTGTTTTGAGGAAGATCCGTTTTTTATTGATTGTATGGCAGGAAGAACTAAGAATTTAGGATGTGGCGATTCTTAATTCATTCACAGATATTAACGGGAGATATTGACGCAATAAAGAGTCTGCCATTGTTCTATGTACGATACTTTTTTACATTTTTACGGACATCGGTGACTCAATAGAATATGTATTTCGTATATTCATGAGGTCCTGGGATTGAATCTCACCGTCATCTTTCGTCGACGTTTTTCTACTACGAGAGACGCATTTGATATCCAGGAAGTTTGCTTGGATGATAGGATCCGAATTCTAATAGACCTGAATAAATAGAAAATTTTAATATATGTATTTTTTAATTTGGTGTTTATTGCACTAAGTCCATTTGGCCCTTCCGGGTGGATCCGGGACCCTCGTATTTTGCACGACTCAGGATCTATGTCGTGTTGCATTTATTTAAAGTGAAATTGAAATTTACATTTCAATAAATGTTTCAAAAAATGTTTCATAATGTTTTATTTATCAGCTTTAGTTGGTTAAATCTGAAAACGTTTAATCTTTGTAAGGTCTTAAAGCTGGTCATTTCAGTTTATCTGAAATTCTAATGGCTGACATAATTGGAGTTTGGGTTCATATTTGAGCCAGTAATTATCCATTCACGAGTTGATCTCATTTCTTTTATCAATACTTTCAGAGCCGTAATATATTTAAATAGTGTGGTATATTCTTCCCAACTAGTTCATGACTTTACACCTACTTATATGTATATTATATCAATAGTTTATTTTCCTTTTCAATTCCTTTTCATTGTTCATCCATTGCCCATACTTACCATTTCTGTCTTAGACTCACGCTGACTTTTGTTACTTCATTAGGACTCTCATTTTCAGGCCATACAATTGATTTCAAATCGCTATTTACTTACGCCGGTGGCCGAGTTAGTTCAGGCGTAGCTCTGCAGATTTTCTCTTCGGGATTAATTCCAGGAAATATCAGTACCAGTGGTTGAAGTAATTCTGTTGACGAGAATTGTACTTTGGAAAAGTTCATACTAAAAATTGTGCAGTAACTTGCAACAGTTGTCAGATTCAAATAATCTCCAACTTTCTCTTCCTGAAATTAACACGCTAAGCTAACACGATGTACATTACGGAGTTGCCCCCTGAGCTTAGGCGGTTCCTTAAAAGAATATCGATGTATGCTCTTCTTCGGTTTGTACGAAAAGATATGTCATCCGTAAGATTGAGATGAGTCCTATGATCCTGGTTATCTAATTTTTTTTTATCAAATGGGTTTTTCTCCATAAGGTCCAAATTACCATCATATCTAAAATTGTGCTTGGAATTCTTTTCCATGCGGACCATTGGTGTAGATCAAGGGTGGGCCACTTTTTTCATCAATGGACAAACTTCAATTTTTCAATTCATGGGGGCACAAAAGATTGAATGGATTGAAAAGCGTTAAATTATTTGAATAGTCAAATTATTAACATATCAAAAAAAATAATAAATACAAATTGGCCTCAATTTGAATGGATTATAGATAAAAATTAAAATATGTAATGAACATTTTTATTATTATCATGTAACAAAATGAATACAATAAACATATTACTCAAATTTCAGTGTGATGAGTTAAATTGGGAATATTCCTGATTTATTATTACATCATAATTAGGATGTAATTCGCTAGGTACTATAGTTATTCGAAGAACTACTAGATCTGATGAAATTTGTATACATGTCATAAATAAATAGTCCCTTTCCTTGTAGTGATAAATTCAATTCATTTCAATATGACAACATATCAATTGAGAAGAAAAAAATCATTCAACCAGTGTTCATCCTTTAGTTCTCAAAATTCGTTAGGCTTATTTTTAATATTTAAGAAGTTCACAATTTCATCTAACAAATTATGGAATCATTTTAACACTTTTGAAATATTTAGCCATTTAATCTCCGTATTATAAGGATTATCAATAAAATCACATGGTGGCGGTTTAATGGTCGTCCACGAATAAAATTAACTACTTTTGTTACAACTGATATAGCATGCTTTATTTGTAGAAGTATTTTACAAAATATTTCTTGATGTATGATACAATGTAAAAAAATTATTTCTTTTTCTGGAATACCCTTTATTTGGTCACTTATTCGTTTTAATAATCCAATGTTTTTTCCCCAGTTTTATCAAACTTCGTTTTTTTTTATCAGGAATTAATAATTCGACAATATTTAACAAGAATTTCTTAAAAAATTCTCCAAAATTCTCCATCAGAAAATGATTTGCATTGTTTTGCAACTTTATGTGCAATAATGTAACAAGCACGGTTTACAGACTACAAGGTTAGCCAGGTTTGTAATTTGACATGCATGACGTCACTCTGGATACATTGTTTTGGTAGCATTCCAATTGGAAGCGAGCAAAAGAGACGTGATTTTTAATGAATTTTTTGTGTAATTTTTAATACAATAGAATCGGCGTTTATTTTACATCACGCGTTGCAAAATCGCCACAATCGGAAAGCTGTGAGAACCAAATATCCAGAGTGACGTCACAAAATGGCGATTTAAATTACAAACCTGGCTAACCTTGTAGTCTGTAAACCGTGGTAACAAGCTTTTGTCAAAGCTCTATTTATGTTTGACAGACTTATCAAAGCATTTTGTTGAATCACTTTTATCACTTTTTAATTTTTCTGCATCAATTTTCATTTGTTTTTTTTTTTTTGAAAATAGTTTGTATTTGTTGAGAAATGCATTTTTAAAGTTTAAAGTATATTCTTTAAAAACTGAAATAGTTTCGTTGGAGACCAAACATACAGCTTTATCTCGTATATTTGTAAATAAATATTTCAAGGTCGAATTATCAAAAATGCGTAGGTAGGTTTTGCTATTTTATGCCGTTTGGTGATGTTTTTTCTTTAGGCGATCGTGGGAATTCCTTGTAGTCAGATCAAATTAACTACGTCACCGCAAATGTTATATGTTAATTCCCCCATTGCGTTCTTCATGAAAAACGCCTGGTGCTCAATAGTTTCCGAAATACAGCGCAATAATATCCTACACCTTCTAGCTTTTACGGTAATCTTTTTTATATCGTTCAATAAAATGTTCAATCTTTGACCGTATTTGCAATCTTACTGTAACCCGCCTCACTCAAAAGTTTTAGAGCGAATAGTAAGGCCATAGACTAGGCTATTACTAATCATGAGATGAGATGAATACCCCGTCTGCTAGTTAGCTGTTAGAGCTTTGGACAGAGTAAATTTTCCAAATAAAATGGTACTGATGTGGTTACTGTACCTTGGACCAGAGATTGAATCAAAAATTATCACAGATTCAATATGATTTGTTGAATATGAAACCCTTCCTGGTCCTGGGTAGATGGTAGATATTCGGATCTCCTTCTATGCTTGAGTATAGGGTGCTTATCGGTAGTCTGTTGGAGTAAAAAATTCATAAACACTAGTATGACGAAAGATCCATTGTTTCTGTTCTGCGGGGAAGAGACATTGAATGGAAGCCATTCTATCTCAGGTCGTCTTGCATTTCACTGAAAAGACAGGAACGCTCAAAGTTTCACAGATTGTTATTTGAATTTCCTCATTTATATATATATAAAATTTGTAATGTGGCTTACGTGTTTCTTAACTGAACTTTCCTATTTAGCGTTCATGTTCAAGACTGGACAAAACTCAAAGATCGAAAACAATGAAGCCAACAAAATTCTCAATGTTTTTCCTACAGCAGTTTCAATACCATGAAAAAGCGTTGACTTGGTCCATAAAAATATCATTTTAGAATTCGTAACCATGCATTTTCTAATCAGCTGGATAGATACATATTTCAAATTCCAACAGAAAAATAGATATTTACGCAATTCCAGCTGGAAAATCCACCAGAAACTCCCACTTAGTATTCCATTAGAGTAAAACCTAATTAAGCTAATTCTGATAAATAGATCTCTGTCTGCATGAATCATTCTAATCACAGGGTTTGTAGAGCTGCCTTTCCACACCCCACAATGTAAAATTTTCGTTAACTAGAAGCAATTGCCTCCCCTTCTCGTCAATTTTAAACGGCCTCCCCCGGGTGTAATTTATTTCAAAGGTGCAGAAATTGTACAAAGTAGCGCAGTTATACAAACTGAAGAAATTCATAGCTGCCTACTTGCAAGAGCCCACAGTACCCAATGTACCAATAAGATATACGCTCTGCTGGGAAAGAAAACGGGTTGCTACTATTTACTCTAACCGGAGGGAAAGTCTCCGGGCTGTGCCTCAAATGACAATCAAAGACGGTGAAAGATGTTAATTCATTTAAATTGCAAATTCATTCAGGCTCTCCTTCTTTTTTGGCATTTTTAATCTGCGGAATGGATCTTCCTTGCCACGAACACCTCGATTGGAAGAAGTTTGAATCCCCTCGCCTGGAGTGGTTACTTCTTTAGTGTTTCTTTGATTGAATTCGTTTGCTTCGTGGTGCTTAAGTGCTGGAGGGAATGATTGTTGAGATTTTTTCCTGGTTTCCTGGATTCTGGGGAGGTATTTTTCGAAATGGAACTATGACGCAGCTTTATGTGATGATGAAAATAAAATTTTCTTCAAAATAACATGTTTTATGTGTTTTTGGGGTGCGGGGGTGCGATCTATCTTATTTGACTGAGTTGTAAACTAAGTTTTATGACGGGAGTTATAGATTTGCTCCGCAGTGATTTAGTGTCGCCTTGAAAAGCTCTTTTAATCAGATTAAACGACTCTAGCCGTGCTTTCTTTTTGTTTGTGATGTATGCCCGTGTCTACAAGAAGTAGATATAAAAATTGAGGTTAATATTTTTATGGTTTTGATAAAGCGACTGGCGGTCTTACTTGGAAACACAATTTTATTGGGGGCATTAAATCTCCTCATATCTTGGAAAAACAGGATTTAGCTGTAATCGAAACTGCTCGCAACCTATTTATGAGGAAGGTTCTTCACTAATAACAGGACTGATAATACCTTATAGCCCCTATGGAAATTGGTTAATTGGCGATCGCTATATAATTGGATCCAGTTTGAAAAATTTAGAAAGGAAATGACCTCTTTTCGTTTAGACTTGGAGGTGAGGAAAGAATTAATTTCTAGAGTGCTCTTTCCTACCTTGCTCACTCATCAGTCTCAACGCCATGTAGACCATCACTGCAGGAAAGTCATATAAAGCCGATCTTCGCCTGAAAAGTTTGTTCACTTTATTTATTTCCTTTGATGCTCATGTATCGCAGCACCCACGGAAGAGTAACTTCAGCTGACCTTTCCAGGTGTGCCAGAATTTTACAGGATCATTTCATCTACTTCCAACTTTCTTATAGTTTAGGTCTAAATAGTAGAATCTTGCTCAAAATTTAAGTAAAAGATCGTATAATTAGCAAGACCCGTGATCTCTTCATTTAGTAGTAAGTTAAGATACTATTCCACACTGTATTATTCGACGTCCATATTTTATGAAATCTTCTTACGGTAAAGCACGTTTATTGGTATTTAATTGTAGTTGATTCAAAACACACCATATATGAAAAGCATCGAGGTCAGAACTTAAAAGAAATCAGTCATGCTCGGATGAGATGAATTCTCTGAAAGTAAAAATTTATGAAAATAAATAAGAAAAGTGGACCTAGGTGAGTGCCTTGCGGCACCCTAGACAAATTATATCCCTCAATAAGACACTATAAAAAAGCATTCGTTGAATATGTAGAGATAAATAGGAGCAACATCGCTTAACAAAACGTGAATCAAATCCTAAAGGACGGAGTTTCCTTAGAAGAACATTTGTAGAAATATATTAAATCTGGCTGCCTGTTCAATATTGATTACAGGAAGCCGCTAATTAGGTAGAACTTTCTTTTCACGAAGCCGTGCTGAAAATACGGTAGAAAAGTTTTGCTGTGAAAGTAAAGAACGTCACAGACCATTGATTCAAAGATCTTGGTTGTTTTCATAAAGTAAAGTAACTGTAATGTCAATGTCATCAAGCGCTTCGTATTAATCGCAAGTTAACAGCTTGAGTGCGCTTACCAAGGTAGTCTACTTAGTAATTGCGTACAAAATAATGATATCAATGATTTCGTCTAGAATGGGATTGCAGTAATTCCTAAATAAGTCAGCTTTTTGAGGTTTCTTGAGTTTTTTCGGTTTTTAGAGTCTCAACATTCGACCCAAAAAAGTTAAAAATCAAAGTTAAACAATTGATAAGTGCATTTTATTTTATTTGGCAGTTACTAACAAATTTAGGTTCTTTTATCCCCTCTAAATCGTTAGAAAATATCACTTATTTAGAAATCCAATAAAAAATGATATTTTATTAATTTTTCGTAAAAATATCTTAGAGGATTTAAGAAAAATAAAGAAAAAGCCCTTTAAATTTTTCTTCTATAAATTACGTTTGGGGCAGTTTACCTTGAGGCCACAGAACTTTTCTCTTTCGTCTTCCGACACTATACCAAATATGCCTGGGTGACCACCTCTACTGCCCTCTAGACCCAGTATGTAGATGTCCTTGAGAGATCCTCCAAAGTTCCTCAAGGAAGGGCAGAACCTTTGGCTAAAGTAAAATCCATAACGGTCTCTGGCCAAGCTTAAAAATCAACGACTATACAAAGGATCAGCAAGTTCAATGGATTACAGGTAGTGTTTATATCTGAGGCTAATGGCAGCATGGACACATGGAGAATATGGACACTATACGATTCTTCCAGCATGCTAACGTTGACGATACTTAGTAGAAAATTCACTATGGGAAGTACCTACCACATTGCATCAAAGGGCTGCCCTGCAATATATAAGTGGATTTATGATTCTACACACGTGTAACCAAGGGGAACAAACCATACTCGTTTTCGAGGTGTTTTAAGAACTTTTAAATCAACAACAACAACAAGCAACAAGCACAACACAATAATAAAGGAGTGCAAAGTAGCCATAAATCCTCTTGGAGCTCACGAAGACTTCCTCCTTACTCACATTTCCCTCATTTCCATAAATATGAGTAATAATTCTCTTAATTACTAAAAACACCAGCGAGTGCTATTCAACCACCATAAATAGCCCTTTTTTCTCAGCGCAACTCACAAAAGTCTCCCACTGTGCCGATCATGACTGAAGGCCAAAGCCGCTTTCGAGCCTCGTAAATTCCTAATCCAACCTCTTTAAAGTAGTCGCATTACCTTCCAATTTATCGTTCAAGGTGGTCATTAACTGCATTTCAAACAATAAAAATAAAAACTTATGACCAACGATAGTGTCTAGTTGGAACAACGTCCTCCACTTACCCACGAATTGCGTTGGAAACGAAATTAAAAACTCCGAAGAGGAAAATCCTACCGGGGATTAATCGGAAAACTCTGTCATTGCCTCATAAAACGCTAAGTAAGCCAATGTCTTAAGACGGCAGACGTCTTCGCTGCGACTTATAACTTTTTCAGGGAAAGCTCCATAAACCACCGCCTAAGAGGATCAACACTAATCAGACGAGTTGTTTGCACCCAACAGCAATACCAAGACGTACAACTGGGAAGCCGTGAATCCTTGTGAGTGCTTAAAAGGTTTCTTTGCTTCCATCCAAAAGACAACTTCCTTGGCCAGGAGGGCCACACACCTGTAATCTGGATGGTGTCATATGAGCAGGTCTTTGTCTACCCTCGTATGTGAATCTGGATGGGATTTAAACTCATCCGATTTACTTCCATTTTTCTGTCCTCAAGGGTAAATGAGCTGAGCTGACGATTGATTTGTTTCCGTTTCCGTCTCTATTCGCGCTGAGCAAAGCTCTTCAACAAAATTAGCTCTTGATTTAGGTGGCACTGCCACATTGCCGCCATTCCGGAACACATAAGATGAAATCGGACTCATCGTCCCATCGTCTGGCACATGCTAAAATGGGATGCGAATTACAATTCGTTGATGATTGATTAAGGTATTCAGGGATAATAAGGGTTTTGTGAACTTCTGTTGACTCCTGACAACATCTCATTAGGATCCATTTAAGGCAGGAGCTGAGTCTATTACCATTTATTGCTTCGCCGGTTGTACTTTGGTTGTTTGCTTTATCAGGAAATGTAGCGGATTTGTACAGATTCGGGTGGTAAATTAAGCTCATCCGTTTGTTTGCTTGTAAGTTCGGTGTCAGCCTTGAATAGTTGCAGACATGAATTTTGGCTGAGGATGGAGGAGTAACGTGTAATTGGGTACTCATTACCACTTCGGATTTGGAGATAGTGCTGTTGTAGCAATGCTTAATCTTTTGGAATGTAGAAATTTCCACACCTTATAAGACCCAGATTTTATGGAGGTTTAATCCATCGTAAGCGTCTGTTTCGAAGTACATCTGAGCTCATTTCACTAATTAGCATACCTACTTTATTGTTCCTTCAAGGTATAATTGCAAAGGCTTCATCAATTATCTGAATGCGTATGAAACGGGTGTGTACGATCAGTTCTAAAATTCATCTCACTAATTGTCTATCTGATGATCTGAAACTGCTCGGTGATTAGTATGTGGTCTCTGGAGCAAGGATTATGTATGGTTGAGGTCAATACCTGAATCTGAATAAGTGGCTGAAAAAAATGGGCGATGAACGTGACAAGTTCTATAGGGTTCTCTTGTGGCTGTCTGATCTCCTCAATTGAAAACACAACCCTTCACATGGGCGATTCTGATCAAAAATGAATTATAAGCAAGTACCAACAACAGCAGCTAACTTATCCTAATTATAGGTAGGATAATGGTAATCTATTCTTAGCTACCGATGAGTAATTTGATAGTAAGAGCCCTGTCTATATGATATAATCTTATCTCGTTAAAATTGGAGAACGCTCTAGAAGAGGTTTTTGAGCCAGTAGCTAATGAGAGTAGTGGCCTAAGACAAGACATCAAGTCATTACTTAGTATCAGCTTGGAGGGAAACAGTAACCGTCAATAACTCAAAGAAGACGGTATAAATCCCCGAACAGTAAAGAAATTTTGAAAAGGACGCAATGTCCCGGAACGGTATTGAAGATAATCCTCTCTGATCGCTTCAAGAGGGATAGTACACTAAAGTACCAAAAAGTCACGAGGTCACTACAAAGAGGCGGTGAGGGATTCCAACACCATTCTAAACTCTTTGAAGGTATTAGACT
>QYTT01088249.1:0-10293 GCA_006980735.1 Dasypogon diadema | reverse complement strand
CTTCGGATTTGGAGATAGTGCTGTTGTAGCAATGCTTAATCTTTTGGAATGTAGAAATTTCCACACCTTATAAGACCCAGATTTTATGGAGGTTTAATCCATCGTAAGCGTCTGTTTCGAAGTACATCTGAGCTCATTTCACTAATTAGCATACCTACTTTATTGTTCCTTCAAGGTATAATTGCAAAGGTTTCATCAATTATCTGAATGCGTATGAAACGGGTATCTACGTTCTGTTCTAAAATTCATCTCACTAATTGTCTATCTGATCAGTTCACATTGGGTAACTTTTAGATAAGTGTAAGTGTAAAAGAATGCATCATCTATTCCGTAATAGCAGTCCAGAAGCAAATTGCCTTTTTGATAAGTACTATTCCCTAATTTTATTCATTGACTTCAACAATGTTATCGAGAAAGTAAAATAAGATCAAACACTTCTGTTCATCAATGATTTCATACTTATAATCGCTAAACCATTATTACAACACTCTGCAAAAAACATGAATTTAATGTATCTTTTCGCTACTATACAGAATCTTTTACAAGAGTTGCATTCAAATCATGATTCATACGACTACTGATTCTAACTGGGGTAAAAAGGACATAATGCCAATATCCAATATTCTCCGAATTTTCCATGACCAGGAAACTGCTCGGTGATTAGTATGTGGTCTCTGGAGCAAGGATTATGTATGGTTGAGGTCAATACCTGAATCTGAATAAGTGGCTGAAAAAAAGTGGGCGATGAACGTGACAAGTTCTATAGGATTCTCTTGTGGCTGTCTGATCTCCTCAATTGAAAACACAGCCTTTCACATGGGCCATTCTGATCAAAAATGAATTGTAAAGAAGTACCAACAACAGCAGCTAACTTAACCTAATTATAGGTAGGATAATGGTAATCTATTCTTAGCTACCGATGAGCAATTTGATAGTAAGAGCCCTGTCTATATGATATAATCTTATCTCGTTAAAATTGGAGGACGCTCTACAAGAAGAGGATTTTGAGCCAGTGGCGAATGAGAGTAGTGGCCTAAGACAAGACATCAAGCCATTACTTAGTATCAGCTTGGAGGGAAACAGTAACCGTCAATAACTCAAAGAAGACTGTATAAATCCCCGAACAGTAAAGAAATTTTGAAAAGGACGCAATGTCCCGGAACGGTATTGAAGATAATCCTCTCTGATCGCTTCAAGAGGGATAGTACACTAAAGTACCAAAAAGTCACGAGGTCACTACAAAGAGGCGGTGAGGGATTCCAACACCATTCTAAACTCTTTGAAGGTATTAGACTTGGCTCAGTATCCACTAACTACTCGATAGAAACATATAAACTGGTGATCAGCTGAATGTAATCAAGGAAACCATGAAAAAATTGATAATGGTCACCAAGGACTGTTTTGCGAGTCCGCCTTTTGCTAGATCACACATCGTCCAATTGTTCCAATAATAAGAGGCGAGACAATTAATTGGCAATACCGACCGGCTCAGCATCTTGAAAAGAAGTGTAAATAAATATACAGAAGGAAGAGGAATTCCTGAAAATTTATCTTCTCTGTTATGCAGACGTAGGATGGGATAGGACGGTGGATGTATCTGTAAGTTTCTGCCTACCTTGCCTAAGTGGCTCTATGGAAAACTGTTCGAAAAATAAATGTAACACCCATGGCCTTCTATTGCCTCTCAGAAGACTACCTGTCAGGTGATAACCTAAACGACAGGAAACTTACGGTGAATTTCAAGTTTGGCATTGTCCTAATAATAATAATCGCTGGCTGCATCGACTCATTAAGGGTCATAGCCGCTAATTAGGGAACTCATTTGTCTTTCGACCTATCGAATAGAGGGTTCCGAACGCCACAATTCCTGATTGTCCGGAATTGGTTCTCCTAGTTCATCGAAGAAGATCCTTAACTTGAAATCAAACCCACGGGGAGATCTCAAGAAGTCATCGATAATACCGAACTCGCGGTAGAGATTTGAAGAGGATCCGGCTACAATGGTGCGAGACTTAGTAGTAATGTTTAACATCCCCATCTTAAATTTAAGTCGTCAACTTGCCTTTATTGGGAAGTTAAAGAAACTTGAAAGGTGGGTTTCCTATCTGCTGATACCAGCGAACATGTTTCGATGCTTGGAAACTCCAGCGTCCTTGATTAATAGAATTAATAGCGTCCATTTTTATATCGTACCTGCGATGAAAAATGGATCCTATACGATAATCGAGGCTCTAGAGTATCTCTTCACATAGAAAAGGTTCTGGTGTGAATATGGAGGAACAGTAAAGTAGAAAGTATGGTAAACTCTTACGTCTTAGTGATATTGCCGAGAATTTGAAAATATGCGTAGAAAATTATGTCAGAAACAGATGTCCCTTCAAATTGTACAAACAAAGGGCATATTATATTAGTTGGTAGAGTTAAGAACTCATCGGACGTACCGCCTACGGATTATATTTTCTGCCGGAGAATGAACACATACCTAAGGAGTAGAAAATCTCAAAACTCTGACCCAGTAATTGAGGTTTTCAATGACTTCTTCAAGGGTTAAGGCAGAGATTTGATAATCACATAACTCCAACGCAATCAATACTATGATATCTTTTATCTGATAAGATTAAACCAATGCACCCCAATCTGATCTTGTATGTCATTTAGGCAACAATTTCGACTGGCTAGACTACAATCACCTGAAATCTTACTAATAAGCCTCCATTTACTACCTGTTTATTCAAGCCAAGTACATATTCAGTATGTTTTTTTATTCTCATCAGTCCGTTTAATTTTTGGTAACATCGTAATTTTTCTGGCCGGAGCTTTTTACAACATGTAGCAAACTTGTGTAAATTTCCATTTAAACAACAATTTTTGTGTAAATATTTATATTTTTGTGTGCTAAGCAGTACAGGGCGTTCCATTCAAATAACTATTGCAAAAAGGTCAAAACTCCGAAGACGAATTTAGAATATATTTTTTGTATTTGTACAAAGTCCACAAAGGCAAACCACCCTTAAATGGAAAGTCTGAAGCTTATGTCATTGACCCGATTTCCAGACCGAACTAGAGACTACATAGTTTCTATCCGCGCCAAAGTAAACCACACTGTTTACCTTACTCAAATAATTGGGCAACATATTGCAGAAAAAGTAAATACAATCACTTCATGAAAAATACCATATATTTGGAGCCGCTATATACACAATCTTATATGCTAAAAACTAGGAACATTCAAAGAACGTAACATCGAAAAAATTAACAAGATGAAAAATGTCCCATTGCTACATAAAAATTAAGTAAAAATGATCACAGATATACACGGTGACTTCTTTGTACAGAATCACACTACCCTATCAGTCTCTCGTGAACAAAGAGGGATCTTAGTATCCGACTAGTTGTTCTAAACAAAAAGGCTACTATTTACTGTCCATAAGTCTTTTCATGCTACTGAACATTTTACTTTCTGCATCGGATTGTTCACCAGTGGATTCCTCATAACCTGGAACTGGCGTCAATTCCCGAAGAGGTTTCTCTGAACTGCAATCCTTTTGGGCCTTATCAATTGTACTAAACACATTGAAGACTGACGGATATGATGGTACAAGATTTGCATTTGATGATTTCTGTAACTGCTCCACAGCCGCCTCATATGATGGCAATCCGGAAACGAGTGTATAACTTGGAACTGGATCATCGTCCTCTGGATTTAGTTTCATTGATTCGATATCTAGGCTGTCTCGAATATTTCGGCGATCTGAAAAGTAAGAAAATCATATTAAAATGTTGAGAAATGTTTCATTTTTGTTAGGAAATGATTAACACTAGAAAAATACATTGCAGTCCTTACTTAAAATCAATGCTTAGTTTGTTTAGAAAATTTTTGTTTTAATTGGAAATTCTTATTTGTTACTCAACAGTTTGCACAAATTAATTTTCAATCCGAAACACCAATGAAAAATATCGCTTAACGTACAGTAAAGAGGTGTAAATTGAAAAGACATCACATCTACAGATCTACGTGAGTACACAGCAGATATGTGCCTACTGAAATATGCAAATTTATTTTCCATAATTGGATAGGCGTCTCACAGAATTAACATACGATAACAATACTTTAGTTGATTAATGCAGACAATTGACAATAATTAAGAGGATTTCTGAATGTGAATTACACAGGCTTTTGTGAAATTTGTGGTGACACATATTTGTCGAAGCAAGGGGAAGCTTTGTTGCTATCGTTTTTGCAGTAGATGACTAATATTCTTTTTATGGTTCAGTAAAGGAAAAAGCACCAACTGAGTACTTTTTCCGAACGATAAGAAAATGGATTGGTTATTCTGAACGCGGCTAGCACCGGAGATTAATTAGCACTTTATATTGGAGACCATTATAGCCAGGAATCTTTGATCATAAGTGAATTTTTACAATTTACAGAGAAAAGCAGGGACTTCTTCCAGACAAACCTAATTACTACTATAGAAACGTACTTCACTAATGTTGATAGCCTGACTCCAGATATTTTTAGACGCTCTAAGAATTTCTGATTTTCCAAAAGTATTCAATTCTACGACTGGCAGACAGATAGGTCCTCGCTCTAGAATATCTGAAGGAAGTTTATTCTGTCAAAGAACGTAGAAAAGGTGGTAACCAGAGTGGCAGTAAACCTATACTATGCAAACTAGAATTGTCTTGAAAGTCTTAGGAGAATACCTATATTTTTCTTCGTTAATACACCCGGAACAGTCGTATTGTTTTCCTGTTTACAATATTTTTGACAATATTACGGTAGAAAAGCTTTTGTTTTTTTTTTGTACGAAATAGTTGACGTACATTACCGTGATCTCATCAGATTTAAAGGAGGCTTTCATATGGTTGAATGGTTTTTCTTAACACTAAACCTTACAACTGAGATAGAAACAATACGCTGAATAATGCAATTGAAAGAGAGGTCACCGGTCAAAATGACCGGCTTGGTAGGCTTAGTATTAAGTCTTTTAGATTTCCGCCTAGGTTATCATATGGGAACTCAATAGGGATTCTGAAATTCCGACTATTATTGATCAGGTTTGCTTTACGACTTTTTCCTGAAACCATTGATAGTAAACCTTCCTTCTTCGTTAGGCAAATATTTACTTCGTCTCTTGTATAAGTTCTGCTATGCTGAAGCCTCCCCTGAATTAAAGCCGAAGATTGTTGTATGATCCCAAATAATCCACTCAACATAAAGAAGTAATCCTTGCCTAAAATACATAGGTATCTATATCAGCGCAAAGATTATGAGGATACTCTCTATACATTTGTAAATTCTTAGTGATCACGACGGTTGTACTTTCTGCTAAAAAGAAGAAAGGTATATTTTGGATGATTTTTGCGTTCAGGGAAGACGATGGGTGACTAAAAGATTACCAGAGTAGTTTCGGAATGCCTTGAGAGTGGTGATGTAAAATATCAATAGTATTTACAACTGGTTTCAGGATTTGATCTCTATAACTTAAGCTTTAGAAAATATAAAGCTACTATTCCATCTCTAATGGAATGAATTACGGTCCAAAATCAGCCAATTCAGGGTTCAATAGTACTCAGGATATTATATCACCATCAGACTACATCACAGATCTCGAAGATCGTGCTAAACGCTTCCAGAAACTGCATCGTACGCATACAATCGACACAATTACGTAAATAGATCCACTCTAATAGAAGAGGTTCCAGCAGCTTAGGACCATAGTAACCTTGACATTAAGTTGGAGAATATTTTCGTGTTATATCACCACTCTCACGATCAAAACATGTTTTGAGATGTCTTTATAAGACAATCAAAGCAGCCTAATCTGAGAAATGACGGGTCTTCAACAACAAGAGTCGTTAAGAATCAACTGGTTACCAGATTAAAGAGAGTTTTCGTCTTGAGGTAGACTGATTCAACTGCAGAAAGTTACCGCTGGCATCCGTACAGAACGATAGACATGTCTTTTGCTGGTAGTTCAGATTACCAAGTTCAATCTGCATATATTGATTCCGCAAAAACTTTCACACGGAATACATATTTTGAATTTTTCTTCATAAATTTTGATATTAATCTGTACTGATTCAGTGCATCGTTTTATTATATACGGTGTACTACAAGGTTAGCATTTATACACATTACTGTTTTTACTTATTTTTGAATGGAATATTTATGCACTTGGGAAGAGTGGGACTTTCATCCATTCTACAAGTGTTCGTCAAAAAATTTAAATCGACTTATTCACAAATTATTTTAAGCTTATAAAACTGTTTGCAAGTTTCTACTACTCTTTTTTTTTTGTCGTAGGAGTCCAGAGCACTAACTACGATTGTAAGTCGTAACTCACCTCTAAAACCTGCAGACAATGTTTGCTGCCCTCGTGAAATTTCACGATTTTTTGTTAGTGTACCTATGCCGCTTACTGTCTTGAGGAAGTACGCAGGTAGGCGGTACGTTGGAAGAAACTATTCTGGAGAATAAAAGTTAGCACATTTGAATTCGACTACGTTATATATGTGTGTGAATGGGTTCTAGAGTGTTCGATACGTTGTTGCCAAATAAATTCATTTTTAACTAAATTCATTTTATATTCGTTTTAAATGCCATTTCAAATTTTGCATGTACGCCACAGTTAGTATAGACGCAAAACTAACTACTAACAGTTTCTCTTCAAGTTCAAGTACCCAGCCAACTTGATGGAGCCCAGAAAGCGTTCTGATCCAATTTTGCTTGCTTCGTGCAGTTCATCAAGGAAATTGGTGTTGCAAATATTTATATCTTTTTATCGAGAGTGACAAAGTTTTATTTAAAATATTGCCAAAGCTCAGGGGACAACCCTATGATGCACACAGCACAGCTTAGGTAGAAGGAAATTAGGGAAGAAGAGATTGGGAAATTTTAACCTGACAAATGTTGCAAGGGATTCAACATTTTTGGTTTAAATTATTACTATGTTGCACAGTAATAACGCAGTGGATTCGCAAGTTCAATTCTTGTCAGTAGAAACTAGAAATGTATTAATGGGTGCATTCATAACAATAAGCGGCTTTTAGCGGCTAGCCAACATTTTCGGCTTACTTGTTATGAACGCAAGAGCTAACTCATCCGCTAACTTAGCCTTTGTCAAAGTTCTTCAGCCCAAGAATTTGAGGCTAATTAAGCCACTGAGCTTAAGCCTATCAGCTTATCTATTAGTCTAGGCTGACAGCGGCTACGAGTTATGAATGCACCCAATGTCTCCGTCTTCTCACTACAAAATGGGGAATTCTATGTTGATGTACCTTCAAGCAGTTGTGCACCGTAAGAATGGAGTATTAGACATTATGCGATCGGGCTCTCTGTTAGCGATGTTTTGGTTGTTCGCACAGTCCGCGATAGGACAGATCAATAAGTAGGTATGTCCTTACCATATCGAAGAAGGATTTCATAAAAGCTTTTATATCTGCCTGGCTGTAACTTTCAGTAGCTGAGGAAATCTTGAACTTGATTTGGAAGACCGTGATATAGTTTTCAAAACGTATTTCTCCTTACACTCCTAAATCCTCATAGAGGAAGTCGCCAACCCTCCTATCAAAGTTATTTTTAATTTCTAATCTGACTGCATAAAGGACTAGATGCATCAAAAGACGATTAAAGGACGAGGTTCCAAATCCTCCCTCAGTTGTTCAAACTCTGAGACAGCATGTTTGAGAAGGATTTGTGGATCGCAAGACCCCACTAATAGACCCGTGGGGAACTTTCCTAGATCTCGACTGTAATACCTACGATTTTCCAATAGTTTTTTTGTAGTTAGAACTAATTTATATAGGTCTTTCAAATTGCAATGCATTGAGCATACCATGCCAACATTTCTTTCCATTAATACTATAATCTATATTAATGTAACAAATAACAGAGAATAATAGAAAGTAAATAGAACTCTGGGGAGTATCTGTAAATAGCTTACCAGAGATTGATTCGCTTGCTTAACAAGAGGTGTGGAACATTTATTGCATGATAGACATAAACGTACGATTGAACTTCATAATTAAGCTCTACAAGTAACAATCATGTTTTTGCTTTACGCTCGAGCTCATAATTAATGGAATCTATAGTGTCGCTTTTATGTGAAAAGAGGGAAAATATAATACAATCTTACTTAGAATATTCATCAATATTATGTATTTTATCATCATTCGCGACCTAAACTCATGTAATAGCGTGAGGCTGCTGGAAAATAACTTTACGCTCCATAAACACAATTAATTATAACGTCTTAAAAAAATAAGAAAATGCCCGAGTAAATTCAGTCATGGCTGCGCGTGGAATCGTAATTTTCATATTTACTTTGCAAAATACTTTAATCCTTTCACAAATTACTTATTTAGTGAAGTGCAGCCTTTTGCGCTCTAATCTCCAAGTCTAGCAGATCTGAAAAAGAGCTGTAAAATCCCGTGCTATGTTTAAATATCTTAAATCTAGGTTGTAAAAATATCTCATGTAGTAAATGAGTGAAATTTTTTTTATCTCCGTGTCATCTTTAATTTTAAGCTACGTAGCAACGGTTTATTTTGATGGAAGACTTCAAAATATTAAAACCCAGATAACCTATAAAATATTGCGAACACTGAACTAATGTTCTATTGTCCGTGAAAATGATTAATAAAAGTGTAAAGAAAATAAAAAAAATTGATTAACTGAGCACAATTTAATTTGTATTCTAAAAACAACCTTTCAAAATTATAATGCAAAGAGAGACTACCCAAGGAGGTATGATTTTCTTCCTATTATTCAACAATTTTCTTCTACCCTTTAGGTAAATTTTATTATCTTGGAACAATAAAAATTTCAGAGGAAGTCACAGGTCTCAATCACAAGTGCTTAATGCCAAATCCAACTCATAAGGGTATCTGCTACATGATATACAAAAAAAAACATTTATCACATATTCACATGTGAAGTGATTCACTCTCCTTAGTGGTCGAAAACAATTTTCCATTAACCTACCTACTCTGATACCACCAAACCATAAAAAGTCAAGTGGGCAGGTGCAATTAATGATAACAGAACACTTGATGAAACAATCGTGCATATCTTAGCCCAAGCGCAAGCGATAGAGTTAAAAGTCCTACACTTAAACTTCCGCCTTGTAATTTTTGGCTTTTTCCGTCCGGTCCCAATTTGTCTCACTTTCAACACTTCAAATTTGGTGGACTATTTTCTCAAGAAAATAAAAATAAAAACAAAAACAAACCGACAAACAAAAGGTCTCAAGTTGCAGAGGGCTAAGTGTTTGATAAGGTTTTATAGCGGCCGCCCTCCTTATTGCCAGAGACTATAGCTTCCAGACATTTTTATCTGTCTTGTCAAAGAAAAAGATTTTTTAAGATGCATAAAATTCTGTTTCCATGAAATTTTGAGTGGTTTTGTTTGTACTTCAAGGATTTCAGGCCAGCAAAGTGGAAATAATAAAACTTTTCACCTGGGCTTTAAATCACTTTGTGATATCGGATATGCATCGGATATTTTTCGTGGTTTTCTCAATGGGGAAAATAGAGCTTGATTCAAGCAGACAATATGGAATTTGTAAAACTATAGCTAAGATAACCATGAGTTGGGAATTATTTGGGATGAAGTAAAGAAATGGCATTTCCATCTTATAAAGGAAGATTAATTGATTTTTGTACACTTAGATTGGATTAAACATGATAAACGTAGAGGTCACTGTCATACTGGAGCTTAATTAAGGCTAGATCAAACCTAGTTTGCGCAATACTCTTAAAGTTAATCTTAAAAAACTTAACGAATGGTAGGAAAGAGCAGGAATATTCATTGAAGATTTGGATGTTGAAATAGCTGTATATCTTGCGAAGAATGTCATTGTTTATCCATCTTGAGGAGGTAGTTATTTGTTTGAATAATAATCATAATAATAGAATTGGAGAAAATGTTCGTTCCCGATAGACGAGGGATTATATCAACATTAGGGCTGTTATTACTCCAGTACCTTCGAGTAGGTACTCGAGTAATCCAGTACTTAGTACTCGAGTAATTCAGTACTTAAGTAAAAAGATCCAAGTACGAATACTCAAATACCCATATACTAAATGCTCAAAATATTTTCAGCAAAACTGATCTAACGATAAGTTTTCTGGAGGCTACCCAATTCGATATCTTCTGCTGTTCCTATAAAACTACAGAGAACTGGAAATCGTTGAATTGAATATGTCAAAAGCATTTCACCGTCCATTCTATCAACTAATTGAATCATTTATTCTTTCTTCGGATTATCATAATAAGTCTTTAAAATT
>QYTT01088248.1:58626-82453 GCA_006980735.1 Dasypogon diadema | reverse complement strand
TCCATTTCTCAAAACTCCCACACCATTTTCCATATCACGGGAAATATCAGGAAAACTCTGTGAAATGCAGCTCTATTTTCCCTAGATTTGCAGCGTAAGCAGCAATATGGTAACAGCAGCTATCTACAGAGATGGAGGAACGTGAAAACTTTTGCGGAAAACTTACTCGTTGACTTCTTATGGGACTACTGGTTAGCAGGCAGCTTAGTTTCTGCTTTATGTTCGATTGTTATTTGCATAGGTATGAAATAAGGGCGCAGTTGGAGTGCACATTATTCCTGCGGGTTCTCATATCGCTTTGGAGTGCTTAAGAAGAAAAGTGCATAGAATGGATGAGTATCTCAGGTTATCTGCCTTCTTACATTGGGTTGAGATAATCATTTTGTAGCGTGCTGGGTACGCCAAGTCGGCTCTGTTGTTAAATTTTCAGATAGCCCGATTTTTCTTAAGGAAATTCGCAAGAGAAAACAAATGGCACATTTCAAATTTTTAAATCAAATATAACCGCCGTGTTTAACGCTCGGTCCATGTTCAAAGAGTATTAATAATGGCTACGGAAAATGATGGCTGCACGTCCTCCAGGGGTTCATGACGAACGAGTTTCCGGGAGAAGCGATTTGAGGTTCACGGAGAAAGCGCGTGTCTAAAAAGAAAAAAAAAAAAGGAAAAGAAAAGGAAAGATTTTGGTGAAAATTCACAAATGTTATTCAGCGGACGATAGTTAAACGAGAAAAAAAAATAATAAAAGAAGGAAAAGTGTAATTGATCAGTGTATAGGTGTAATGTAATCCGCCCCAATTGGGTAAGTGAAAAGAGAATTTAGGCAAAAAGAGGTTGCGAATTTTACGATTTACATATATAGGGCACGAGGTCTGACTGCATGAATTATTTCTACGATGGTGCGATGGTTATTGATAAATATGAAAAGTAGATAGAAAGTAGAACATACATCCAGTGAAGAAGGAATAACACGTGCACGTGTCACGCCTGGAACCATAAGGAAAGCCATTTCATCTCGATGTTATCAACCGTACACGTACACTAGATAAGTATAGTTTACTGATAGTTTTAAACCTATGCATGTTAAAATTTGAAAATCTGATATAGCGTAGTTAAGATTTGTTGTTGTTTTTTTTTTTTGCATGAGTAGATTTAAGTTAGAGTGTGTAGTATTATTTATTTGTGAGATTCGGTAGCTACCAAGGATAGACCTCATATTTAAACATAGATTAGTGACGAGATGCATTTGTAAACCGCGGAATAATATAATGTAAAGTGGAATACGCTAGTTTGAGATCGCTCCTGGAACCTCGTTTTTTTTATGTATCAGCCTGTCGCCCAAACGGCCAACGGGCAGCGGTCATTTCATCGTGCCAAAGGTGCAACCCCTAGATTTTAGAATTAGCCTACATTTGGCAAGGGCTCCTAGGCACGCTACAATTTCTTCAAGCAGTCAGGAGAAAAGGAGTCATCACAAAACTGATTACTACAAAAATCCTGACACTAATAATAACAACAATTTGATAAAAGATAAGATAGTAGTATAATGACAAGTGCAGGGCTTTACGAATCTTTGATTTGGCCTCTAGACAAGAGTTGAAAGCACCCAATAGACAGTCAACAAGTCTGCAATTGTCACACTTACTATCAAGAGATTTCAGGGGAATTAAATTAAGCTGATTAGATTTTGCGGAGGGGGGAATGCATTACGTACCTAGGGGGACTAGCTCCCCGTGATCGGGGTCTACTGATTAAACTCAACTCCCCTCTCCCTGTCCCAAGGCCACCACCGCGGAGCCGTCGTCAGACATTACTTCGGGGTGGCGGCCCATAGAGTCTTCCACGCTTAGACCTAAGATTGTACTTGGTATCAAACCTCAGAAAGCAAATTGGTAGGGAAAAAAACTAGAAACCGTCACGTCAGTTAATGAATCTCATCATTTCTTCCAACTTCTTGATTGCTAGTTACCTGAGAGTGACATATTCTTCCTAAAACTGGCCAGTCCTTTGCATTCGCAGAAAAAGTGTTCAATCCTTTCAACCTTCTCCTCGTCCGTGCAGTTTGTGTAGAAGTCGTCGAAAGGAGCCTGGAATTAAAAACTCTTGTTTCCTGTGGACAAGTCTAATGGTTATGGTGAAAGAGTGGATATTTAGTATGTGATCTATGCCTTTTTCTGACTGCAATCTGCTTAGTATCTTTTGTACTTTACTCTAGTTCATATATTCCAGATTAGATTAGGGCGTTTTACGTAATATAAAAATCATTTTTAAGGTAGCCTTTCTACCATCAGTAAGCATTAAGATTAAGACCTTCCCTAGGCGTGTCGAAGACTAATCATAGCTGCAGAGCTGGTGTTTAGAATATAAGATAAAGGTTGGCAGTGTTTATGCACCAAAACAAACAACAATGGCGTTAAATTCAGAGCTATATGTTTTTTAAGGATCAATATCGAAACGACTTAGGAATAAAGAAAAAATTGCATCTTATCAGATAGCCAGACTATTATCAATCTAAATTTATGTTAGTGTGGGAGTGTAGGAAATTCCTTTAATAAGATAAGACGATAGAGCCAATTAACAATTTCATGGGCTTTAGAATAAGAAGACAATGAAATGATTGATTCCCTGGCCAGGAGGGATCCTAGTAAAAAGTTTATTGGGACCCATTCTAGGTTCGGAATTTTACGATTTTAAGAACCTGGTTTGCAGCTGGAACTGGGAATAATGTGCGAAGAAATGGAATGAAAGTTCAGGCTTGAGGCAGTCCATAATCTTCATAGGCGCTAAAAGTAATGTAGACGTATCTTTAGACAACGTCATCTAGAGTACATACTAGGGATGTTCAATACCGATACGTTATAACGTCGTATCGATATTTTTTCTGCAAAAAACCCCTAGCATGCATCGATATTTTCCGACAAATCTAATAGCACAACAAAAGAGTATATATAAGGAGGATCTAATCGGATAGTCTTGCGTCCTATTTATGGTGGAACTACTGAAGATAGATATGATAATAATGAACAGTTGAGTAAAACCAACTAAAGTAAACAGCCGTGCCTATTATTATCCAAACATATTACAGGATTATTCCAAGCATTATATGAACTATTATAGTAAATTTTATAAAATCTACAAACTCCCATGGCTAGGTTACATGGAAGCATGCCTTTAAGGTTGACTTGGAAGAAAACCTCGAGTGTATCGGCAACGTGGAAAACGTCGCGTACGGTAGCTTGATGAAGAAAATGGGGGTCGGAAGAGACCTAGTCATGAAAGTGTCTAAGACCCAACGAGGAACAACATAACCGACGAAGATATTCTCAAATAAGATCAAAAATAAGGCCTTTCAACCAGTTTGGACTGTTATGAAATCTTTATTAGTGCTATCATCTTTCCAGGTTCTACTTACAGGAAAGTAAGTTGAACATAGGGATCAGTGTTGCTGCTTGAGGGTCATATTAATGCGGACTTTAAAAAAGCCTAAAGTCTAAGTGAAGTGGAACAATACTGCTTATGAAAATGGACCGAAAAGAGAAATGGTAGTCATTGAATTAGAATTATCTCTACTTCAGGTTTTTGTTGTTACTGTGCTTCTATCGTTTTTTTATTTATGAGTAAAATTAGTAGGGGTTTTGGAACTCTTTGGTCTTCAATACTTTTATAACGTACTTCTGGGAGCGATTTGCTTTTCTTTTTCTGACAATTTCCAATCAGGCGATTCCTGTTTGAAAACTTTTTCGAATAATATTATAGTGCCAAAAATTGTAATAGTGTCAGACTCTAGGTATGTATTTTTTTTAGAAGAATTGAAATTAAGAAATTGTGCATTTTAGCGTGTTTCACCCATACTAAAAACAAATGCGAACAAATGTTCGTTTCAAACAATAATAAACTCCTCTTGACTACCACCTGCACCAAAAACATTTCACAATCCATTAACCCCACCTGTATTCAAAATGGATATAGTTCGACAACAAAATTTAACTTCGCACTGCGATATGTAAAATAATAGCCGCTCCCATTTAGGAAATGGAGCGAATGCGAATCAATTGTTGGATGGAGAAAAAAAAAGTTCATAGCACCCGATTCAGACGTGTGACCCATTTGTAGAAATCCACTGCAAACGTATGAACTTCCCCATCCCCGGATATGACCCGTATCCCGGCCACACATTCTCTAAAGCTTATTTTACTGAAAAATGTCGAGTTTTTGACATAAATCTCGCATTCTAGTCATTAAAATGTTGATGATGTTTGAGTGGTACACTTCCGCATGGCAATATATCTGACTTTGTTTTGTAGTGTACCACGCGAATGGTGGCGACATGGTTTTAAAAATTCGACAGGTCATCACAGGGCTGCATAAGTATGGAGTATGGCGCGAATAGATATGACACAAATAATATGACCGATTTGAAAAATTTATCATAGTTCCGTGGGTGAATTTATAAAAATCACCGGACAACTGAAGTGGGGTCTGGCTGCAGATGAACGATAAAATATGGTTTGATACTATGGTTACTCTCTGGGTGTGGATGATTTTCCCAATGAATTGTGAAATTCTGGACACAAGTCCTGAAAACACTCAAACTAATATCTGGATTCCTGCATAGGGTTTGCTAAATTCTCCTCCGCAATCAATGATGGAACTGAAGTTCACTGCAAAGATTTCCTGGAAAATACGAAATTTATGGAGACTGGAATTTTCCTATTTTTCCGACAAATTTTACTCCATTGTTCTGGAATCGTGTAACAGTCGAACAGGGAAGTTTAGACGGGGATATTAATCATCGGCGTAATGTCTTTGCAAGTTACGTTTTTTTTTAAACTGTAAGCTAACGCAACAAATCCTATTAAATTGAAAATCCAGAGTAAGGCACGACACAGCTATTTTATTGGGCTCTGATGATGATCCCAGTAAACTCAAAAAGGGAATTATGAATCCCTTTAACCCTGAATAAAATTTTAATCATCATCACATCTTTCGCGCCAAGTAGCAGCAATAACAGCGGCAGCAGGATGAATGTAAGTCGAAACTTTTCGGAGAACGGCAATCCCCCTGAAAGTGAAAAATTACGTAGAGTTCATAAATCACGCCATACCATTCTCGTTATCATCAGGCTGTAAAGTTATAATCTGTTATCCTATATAACCGAGAGTCTCCTCATGTGCTTTAAAGTGCTGTACAGTTGTGTTCCACCCCCCCCCCCCCCTCCCCCACCACGACGCACTTCAACATCCATTCAGTGAAAATTTTACCAAAGCCCAAAACAGAACAAATGCCGGGTCATACTCACTGTAAAATAAAAAGTAAGAATGAAAATTGCCAGCGAAAATCCCGAACGGGTTTTGTTAAGGCCAAAAAGGGTGAAGATGAACAGTTACCAAGTACATTAAAATAAATTACTCTCATCTCTAGGTCTGGCAGTGGGAAACATTCTATAAGCTACAAAGATGCCTCTAAACCTTCGGAGAACCCGAAGCTTTCGTTGTTTTGTATCCACCTTGTTTCAAATAATTGCAAAGCCATTTTACTGGAAAGGATTGGTGTGTACGAAAGGGATTAAAGTTAATATTCGCTCAGATTTGGGCTTGGGGTGGCGGAAACTGATTTTCTGGGAAAAATGAAATGTGAAAATGTAAAATTCAGGAAAATGTGACCTTGATGCAGTTACGTTGAAAGATAGTAACCCAATTTTGGTGGCCGCAATGAAAGGTATCCGTAAGAAGATTACCGGGTGGGTATTACGCATTACTGCGGGAATCGGCATAAAAAAAAGTACTTTCTGAAATATCCGGTATAAAGGATGCTATTTTTATCTTTTTCACGTAGTATTTAAAGATCAAGGAAGGTGGGAGGTTTACTTTAATTGAAAATCTTATTCCGGAGTGCCAGAAGGTCAGCATCTATTGCTATTTTTATTTCCACATAAAAATTAAATCTTCAGACAGTTAAATTTCTGTTTCATAGAAATTACAACAGCACATGAGAGATGTATCCCAGCACCACTATTCTAAGAATAACAACGTCAGTTAAAAACACTTAAATACACCCTTTTACGAAGGCAGACTTCCGTAAGTGGAGGAGTCATAATTCAATGAACACACCTTTCTAGTATTCTATTATTTCTATTGTATACTACTAACTCCGGTGACTGGTGGCAGGCTGAGATGTGTGTTTGCAGATTTTCTCCCTTATGGGCATTGATTCGAATCCTGCATAGGACGCGGTGATTTATCTTGTCATTTGGATGTTTCACCGTAAAAATTGCATGCCAAAATTTTTGGCAACATTTGTCAGGTTAAAATTGCCCAATTCCCTCTGGCTAAGCTGTGCTATGTATATTATAGGGTTGCCCTCTGAGCTAAAAAAAGCGATTGAAAAACCACTACCCGCTATACTATTTCTTTTTTTTAGACAACTTAGGCCCTTATCTTTTTACGATACAGTAAAACCTCTGATGAAAACGCACTATACATCAGTTACGATTTAGTCTTGCAGAAAAGAAAAGTAGGAAGAAGAGAGTGCTGATGCACTACTGCTCAAATAATTACGGTTTATAGTCTACTAGGCCGTGTAGGGGAAATAGGAGATTCCACATTATGTGTCTTTAGTTCTGCATACTCAGGGATTCACGAGACTGAGCTGTTTTAGAAAAACTATGTAGGCGACAGGAGTAACACAGCTAGAGAACAAGAAAAGAAGAAAAACCTCAATCGTTGGTAGACGCAAATAGGATTTAAAGCTGTGACTGCATAACGTCATGGGCACTGTCAACAGTTTTGAAGATGCAGAGTTCTTAAGTCAAGGTTCTCAGATACTTGACGTAATTTTTTTTATTATTTGTTGTTCGGTTATCGGTCTCCGTTGCAAATTAAAACAAATTAGGTAAATAGGTCTGCTGTCAAGTAGTTGAAAGAACGACCATTCTCTGTCCAAATGGATAAAGCCCATTTCATCATGTTCCCGTGGAAAAATTATTAGAAGCTTACTTCGAAATCACGTAGGTGGTTTTTGGAGTGAGACCTTGAAAGGATTCTGTGGACGGATGTGTCTGTATTGCTCAAATATGAAAAAAAATGAGTTCCATAATCTCCTTACGAAAAAATAGACCAAATTTAAAATAGATTTAGTGTGAATGTTTGAGCAGCACGTTTTATCTATCCGGGGACCCTAAACAGTAGAACATTAGAGTTCGTAGGTGCCTACCACCCTAAGTCATCATCGTGTTCAAGTAATCGATACTGTAATCGACCAAGTAAGTGATTGTATTACAGATGGTTACTACGGAATCGACTTGATAATGATTACAAGTCCTACTTCTGGGATAAACCGAGAAAATCTAAACTTCTATACTAATATAATAAGAATGTAGTGTCTATTTGTACATCTGTTTCATTTTCATAATATTGGAAAGAGGGATACGACATTCCAAGATGAAATACAAAACTTTCAGGACTTTTGTTTGTTTCCCAGTGTATACCTGTTGATTTGAAAAAGGTTGCCACGAAATGAGTTGGTCCACTTGAAACGAAACTTGCCTGTATTAAAGTCATGGTCTCAAGAAGTAAACTGCACTCTCATTTCGCTGAGTTTATTTTGCTGATATTAAAAAATATTATAATTGATAAATTTCCAACACACCGAGAAAACTGGGAAACCAAGAAAAACGATAATTCTTCAAGGCGCAATGGTACAAATTCTAATTTTACGCTTTGGCAGCGCGGTACGATGCGAGTGCGATACAAACAAAGCGAAAGGCCGGCCATACCGATGGTCGCCGCTGTTGCTGACAATAGCCAGTAAGATATTTTGTCACTGATGAAAGTGGTAATTAGTTATTTCTGCTATGAAGTCTGTTTCAATACTACAACACATTACAAGGTAATGCAGAAAGTAATCAGCCGAACCAATAATGGAATAATTCCGTTTTCAAGATATTCACAAATTTCAATAAGATTCGGAAAATTTTCTTACAAAATTGTAAAATATTGTTCGTTAGGTGTTATACTTTTATTTTTATGAGCGGACCCAAACTGTACCGGCAGAAATAGGCCCAGATCGTCAGAAATTCTCCGCTATGTTTCATTGTTGATATTACCTGGTGAGATTGTAGTGTTTCGTTGGGTCTGCATTTACAAAATGAGCAGCCATCATGGAATCTATTGATTTTCGTTTGATCTTATCAAGTGACTTTTTTCCAGTCGTGAATAGTTCAAGTTTTGTGATGAAGAGCAGATTGAAACCTGGCCTTAATATGTTCTTTTTAAAGGTAATCGATGGTATATATTACGGCTTCGATATTGTAATCATTATATTTCCCGTATATATTTCCGTATAAAAACGTTTCGAGTGGAGATCCAGGAATTATTTATTAGAGTATTGCCTTAAACACTTTTACAAAACAAAATTATTTAATTTGTACTTTTATAAATTAATATAAAATAATTTTTTATGCAACCTTCTTATAAGTTGACCACATTTTCATACATAAAGTAATTCGTCATTACTTTTGTCGGTTTTGTGTTCGCTGCTTATGTAACTAATGTGGTAATCTACTACTGTTGCTTCAATGAAAGAGTCGTTTACGCTATTTTTGAAGAATTAATGAATTCCCTGGTAATGCAGAAATTAATTATGGATGCATTACATCCCCATGCAAAAGTAATCGATTCAGTAAGCTAGCAAGTAAATAATTGTGGCTATACTCATGCATTACAGAAACGAAGCGGTAATGCTTATGTTTCCTACTGGGTAACAGTATTGCAGATTTGTGCGTTTGATTGGGCTTTGAGGTAGTTATACTTATCATAATAAATATATAAAAAGCAAAGCTGACTGACTGATAGATTAACGCCTTATCTGAGTCAGTGGTCCTAGAAAAGTGTAACTTGGAAGATAGCATCCTTTTATAATGCAGGAACCCACATACTTTTTGAAATTTATATTGCTTAAACGTGGTCAATTTTATTAATAAGGTGTACTGTACCTAGAATAGAAGACGCTCTAGAAACCGTTGGGGATTTATCAACAGAATAATGCTATATACCTAAAATGCAAAAAAAGCAAAATTGAATCTTTAGTGAACATTTTTCACACTGTAATTCAAGCAACTTACGGCAAAACACTTAAATCCCCATCGGATTTAAGAAAGTTTCCCAAAAATCGTTAAATAAGAAAATTCAGCCTGAATACATTTTACGACAAGGTCAAATTCTTTGGAAGAGAAACTCAAGGAAATCAAGTTAAAGGAATCAAATCAGAAACATTGGCTTTAGGGTATATAGGCAATTAGGAAGGACCAGAAAAATTAAGGCAAATTCCAAGGCAAAATAGCACTTCGATTGGGGTGAGTGTTACCCTTGTTTCTCTACCTCTAATGTATACAATGCTGGGTTTCTGTAACAAAACACCATGACCGGAAGGTGTAAATGAAATTTATGGCAAAAGTTACAAGATCTTCGTGATTTGATTTTGATGAATGAGAATTAAATTTGCCTCTTCAGGCAGGTGTTTAAAGGACGAAATTAATTTGAGCTTAGAGGACTGGTATCATGTTTCATGCCTTTTCCACCAGGATTTAAAAGCTGACGGATTATTCAAAATTAGACGGTGAAATGGATGAAGAAAGACACAATCTCTGGACAAATCTAAACACAAAGAAGACAGCAATTATTGATCCAGTTTAAGTAGTCCCTTGAAAGCATTGACTAGTTAACGCGCCAGCAAAGAATTACTTGTCCCCATAAGATCAGTACCCTCGAGCGCATTTATTCGTTAATGGCCGTAGCTAGGGCCATTCCACTGTCCGTGGAAAAAAGTTAAAATAGGTGTTAATACGAATCTATTGTCTTAAAGTGTAGCACTAATCATGATGGATAGCAGCGCTTAATCTTACAGCCACCATAAACAGATGCACCATTTCACTCGAAATGGAAGTACCTACCCCTTCCAGGCAAAGTTCTTCTAAATAGCATAACCAGGTTGAAGCTCCATTAAGTTTTCCGGAATTGAGACGTTAGCGTCTTGGGTTGATTGTGAAACGATTTTAAGATAAGAAACTTTGTGTACACGTTTCGAGTCATTGAGAGTTTTGCTAAACCTCATAGTCAGCACTGAGGCAGCCAGCCACCCAGTTAGCGAATCCTTCGAATGGCGCTACCCCATCCCCAGCCTTATATCTGCGGATATCGACAGTGGGTGTAAGAAAATTGTATTGGTTGTGTATGTTCAGTCGATTGGAAAAGCTCCCCGAGGTGCTTCCTTTCCCAGCACAGGGCACAGATATGAAGTTTACTCTAGAAGAGATTAGTTTATCGATTATTTTCAGGTCTGTGATTACCTTTGCCCTAGGATACGCGTCGATGGGGTATGCTGTAAGCAAATTGACTTTGCTGTGTAATGTATAGTTGCTGGGAGGGAACCGCTAAGCCAGACCACAGCTCTTTAAACAAACCCAGTATCTGGTGTCTCTTAAAGTTCCTGGGTCCTTTTATACCCGAAATCCACTATTAAGGCGGCTTTCAGTAAATGAACCACTAGCAACTGAGGTGTTTGTCGTTTTTATCGATCCTTGGGCCGGATCCCTTGCTGTTGCTCCAGCCGACCTGACCCTTCTTTCCCAAAATTTGCTAATTTAAATGCAAGGAGACTGTAACCTTAGAGCTTTGGGATGGAATTCAATTAAATCATAATTTTCGAGCAACCGCTTGCCTTCGACTTGATTGTTTGCCTCGAATTTTACGGCTTCGTTGCTAATCCGGGCATTCTTGGCTGGCAATGGCTGCTAGGCGTGCAATCAATCATTGTATCTCTGCCTTAATTTGATTAACTCAAGGTCTTCGCTGTAGACGTTCGAAGTGGTTTGAAAAATGGCTTGCCTTTAATTTGTGTCTTTTGACGCTAATCATTTTTCGTGTACTTTGATATTTAATGAAATTAATGCGCAAAGGATCCCGCAGCTATTTACTGGAGTCATTGGAATTTGATAAGATTTTCTGTTCATTTTTGCAAAATCTGATACCAGTTTGAAATACGGGCGGAAGAAGTAATCGTTTTTGTAGAAATTTTGTCCATAAATTTTATTTTATTTTATTTTGTGCTGAATTTTGAGGCAATTAACAAAATGTCGATGACAAACACAAGTTTCCACTGAGTATAAAAATTAACTAGACTAAAAATTAACTGGCAATTCTTGGATGAAACCAGATGATTTCCTGATTAATGTCATGGGAAAACTGCAATCTGTGGGTTGAGGGTCCCAACAGCCTTAGTTAGTAGGTTGTCCCATCAAGTCCAAGTCAGCAGAAAATCCGCTTCATTCCACTGTAAAGGTATAGCTCTGTATAGCTCTAAGGATCGCAAATTCCCAAGAGCCTCCAAAGTCAAAATGAACGCGGAAATATCAGAGATATCGGGCACAATCAATTTAAACTTGCCACAAAAGGCAGGCAAAAAAGAACAGGAATAGGAATTCGTGGTCCACAAGACTTCGGAAGCTCTCGGACTGGAGACTGTTTTTCAAGGAACGATGCGGAGTCCCCCTTCATATAAACCTAACCGAAGGTTTTTACGCCCGCGATAATCATTGCTACCACGGCATTGGCCAAGCGAGTCAAGGTGCACGTCTACAGATTTTCTCCTTTTTTGACGTGCATTTGATTCCTGCAAAGGACGTGGAGATTTATCTGGATACAAGTGGTTGGTTCAATTCTACTGACGAGAATTGCACTTTCGAAGTCACTGAAGTATTGCACAGTGAAAATTTCACGTCAAAAATTGTGGCTTCCTTCAACATTTGTCAGGTTAAAATTTCCTAATCTCCTTTTCTCTTAAAATTTCCTCTGTTTAAGCTGTACTGAAATTAGGCAATATCTAAAAAAATCTAACGAACGGAAATGCTGTTAGGGGTCCAGCCACCCGGTTGACCTTTCAAAACCCAGGTTGGACTACCACTCCTTTTCGTCCGGTTCGTAAAGCCCATCAAGTAAGGCTTACCTAGAGTGAGGGATAGTGAGATAAGAAATGTGTCATCACTTCTGCCCCACATTTCCATGACAAATGGTACCACACACACACTTGTGGAATCGTTTCTGGCTATAAGCAAGGGCTGCGTAGGTTTCTCTAGATACGCTCCCTCTTTCTTCAAGGTCACTATAAAGCTGGCAACAAGTAGACACTATTCAGTGGACATGAAGTGCACCGCCTTGTGGTTAGTCCCCGCATCCATGCACCCTTAATGTTTTTCCAAGACTAAGTGACCCCACCAGGTTGTTATCTCAGCTAACCAAACACTCTCTCTCTTTCTCAGTCATTCCATATCTTTGCGCAGATAGAATCAAATAATCCCTTATTAAAAACTTAATCGATATATAAAAATACCCCCAGAGTGCACAATTCTTCGCTCCAGCTTCACACTAATTTTTATGACCAGATAAGCTTTGAGCAATAAATTGCAAGACAAATCTTAGAGGTTTCTTAGATAAAAGGTTGTCTAGACCTGATATTGGCTAAGCTCAGCACACTATGGTGCCCGCAAGACAGGAAGGAATTTCAGTGAAAAGGAAATTGGAAATTGGCTTTGCAAGTACAATTCTCATCAACAGAATGGCTTCGACTGCTGGTATCCAAATTAATTACCCACACCGTTTCTGGATTCGATCGGTCTACCTACAGAAAAATAGATTTTGTAGAATGACGCCTCTACCAATCTGAGATTTAATCTTATTTGACCATAATTTTTGTAGTATAGGATTTCGTTATATTTAGAAAAGGCATGGGTGGTTCAGTGAATAACGCGTCATGGTCCGAAACCCACCTGTTGCCCATCCATGGGTTTCTCATCTGCAGCTATGAGCACATATTAAAAATTTTTACGGACATTTGCATGCACTCTGAATCTACAAGTATGTGCACTGTTCTGCTTATAACATTCCCTGGCAGACTGAGTCCTTCAAAGGATACTAAAAATCTCCCACGTCAAAATTCCAACAGAAACGGATGAGTCTGCAGTGAAACCGAAAATGCAGGAGTATACTTCTCAGACTACACCGAACAGACCTACATATTCCAACCGGTCATTTCTAGTCCCATATCACAACTACTATCCACATTTGCATTGTAATGATGCACTTGGATTTCTCAGGACATTACCCGTAGATACGTAGCCCAGTGCTACTGACACATTGCAAATTGCAATGAAATAATTTTCTTACTATCGAATATTTTCCCTGTCAAAAATGTCGCGAATGGAATTTTCTTCTCCTCCGGGCACAGCCTAAGCTAGCCACGTACCTACTCGTAAAAGCACTTAAGGGAGGGAGGGGAGGAGCGAATGCAATAGTGGGCTTTTTTCACAGCACAAGAAAAAGATGGGAGTAAAGGATTAATGGGATCGGAAGACGAGCTAACTTCCGTTAGCCTCCATTACTTGCGGCCATTAATAACCTGAGGAGCTAACGTAAAATGCTGTGTGGCATTATTGCTACAGCCTGTGCTAAAGGAAACAAACTTTCCAGAGAAAAATGTTTACCATCTACGACAGTAGAGTTGCTAATGCACAGGGCCATTTGTGGGCTTGTATGTTTCCGGGATGGAATCGTGTTTCAGCCTGGATATTTTTACTATGAAATTTATGTAGAGTAAATGCGCAACGTCTTTTCGATGGAGGTTATCTACTTTTCGTGTTTCTACGGGAAGCTTTTCATAAGGAATAATTTAAGAAGGGAAAGTCAACATTTAGAAGGATTTTAGGTCTGTTGTACAATCCTTATTTTTGCATGTAATTTGCAGATGGATTTTTTAGGTATATACGATTGTCTGGCCTAGAGAATATTTTAGATATGAGAGTTGTTGCTATGCGAACATTAAAACAAGGTAGAGGTGTTAGATAAGGAAAACGTAAATTTTTTCAGGTGATACATTTTGCCCTTTTCAAGACATTCAAATATGAATAAAGTTATGAGGGGGCGACACTGAGTCTATATTGGACACCTGATGATTTCTAAGGCACTGAAAAGACTCATTGCTTTATCCGTTCATTTTGGACTATAGTTGTAATTGTCAAATTCGGCAGGACAGTAATTCACCAGAAAACAAAAACAAACTAATCTTGGACTTCACCTTTCTTAAACCCTTAAGTGTAAATAACTATGTATGTGTCTCCCACTCAATGTTCGTGACACTCTGGATTTTGTTGGAACGAACGGGTGGATTTGCTATCAATAAAAGGACCGGGGTAACAATATATGGGATCTGAATCTTTTTCTGTTCAACCTGAGATGCTCCAAGACTAGCGATATATGTATGTGTGCAGATTAAATTGGGAGGCCTTTTAAACCTGCTGGGTCTGCCTGTAAATCTTCAAAAACTATTAATCAAATGCTCGAATTGGGGACAAATTATTGACAATAGTTTTCATCCTCCTTGCTGAGCATTGCCGATTCACATACCACGTTTGGGCTCAAAATTTAATTTGCTTTTGCCGAAAATCTTGGGTTTATAGAATTAACTTTATCAACAGCGGGCACAATCAGGGTATCTGAGAATAGCATAGGCTAGCATATACAGATCAATGTTTCTGCACAAGTATAAGCTCAAACGGACTGCAGTATATGTTGCCGTTTGTAACTTTAGATATGAATCTACTGCCATCGTCTTCGCAAAGAGATCCAGCGGTGCCAGCTTCAGTGGAGTTTTGAGCATAGCTGTAGGTGTGGTGCGAAAAGTGCCCGCATTCCCAATGCTCGATATCTTGTGTACCCTATCCAATTGCTACTTAACGATAATCTGACATGCCTTAGGTCACCAGACTACCGCAGCAAATGTCAGGACCATTTACTCGTTTTGATAGTAAGACCCTGTTAATCACACCACACTTACACCATTGGGAGAGCACAGCACGAAGGCATCATTTCACTCACCAACCCCCGAAACGATGAGGTCCGGAGTGCACAGATGCGGCAGTAGTACCAAATCTACCCCATGCCTCACTATTACACATGTCCTGATCCTGGTCCGTTCCTCTACTTGGAGATAATAAACCGTTCTCACGCTTCACGACAATTCTTTAATCACACCTTTGTACAACTAGGGCTCTTGCAGTAGGAATATATCCAACTTTTCCCCTACAAAGCAGCAAAACATCACATCCCAAGTCTCTTTACAGTGATGAATAGGTGAATTTGTAAATTTTTAGACACTGGCATGGACCCACCCTACTCCCAACTGATGCTAACACATTTAGCATCCGTAAGGCAGCTGACTTACTACCGGATGAACTCTCTTCACCTAGGTGTTCCCTCGAAAATCTAGCATACGTGAAGTCCAATCAGTTTATTTTATTCCTTGAGAGTCTGGCTGCCTCTGCTTACCTTCTCGGGCACTACGCGGTGAGTATTGTTCCATCGTCGGACCTGCATTCATACCTACCCACGCGGATAATTCTGTAAATGGAGGGGTTTTTCATGCAGGCATTCTGTCTGCATATCCTGGCCAGGATTTATTCATTGGATATCAGAGATTTGGACAACCATCCTCTATATGCTTTTAAGGACGTGTAGGCGATCATTTTTCAAGCCAATTTCCTCCCTACAATTTCACCTATGGTTAGGTCATCCATCTCCCGCCACGTGACCACTACTTGCCACTTTAGCCTTCGCGGCCTCTTTCCCATTTAGAATCTGCTTACAATTTCTCTCCATAGGTTTCCTCTGCTTAGCCTTGACGCCTCCCTATGGTTGGTTCAGATTGACAAATTTGGACAGTTCATCTGCCCTTCCATAATCCTGCAGAAGCTGCTCTCCGCTCGCTATCCCAAGAGCTCTGCACCTCTGGAGCCGACTCTGATGGACGCTGCCGTCGACACAGTGGCGTCCCTCGAGGTCGATTGCTTATCCTGTTGATCCTCGCCACTATCTTTAACAGCCTCCGCAGACTTAAATTTTTGTGTGGTTGGTCTCCCTTTTTTTTACTTAAGCCACCTAAACAGCCTCTTTCTCGGTCCAATCCAGTCCATTCGGCCTGTTCGTTCGAAATCTTTCATCCATGAGTTCGACTGAACTCTTGTCCACTTTAGGTGCCGTATTGTCCACGTCAGAGGAGTCGTCTAGGTCAAGTTGTTTAAGCTCGTCCACTATCACTGCTCTGTTTGGTTGTATGAGTTCGATCTCTTCATAACCCTCGACCCCCCTGTTTTTATCCGTTTCATCGACGCCATTTTCCACTAATTTAATATAATTAAAATGTTTATGTCGATCAAGTGCTACCATTTTGTGTTCAATTTCATATACAATACAGATTTCAAAGAGAATATTAACAAAACCCCACAATACTACGAAAAGCGGATCCATTTCCCATTAAATTTAAATCAAGGAAACTTTCTTTGTATTCATAAACAATTATCGCAAAATTCTCGAAATAAGTTGGTCCTTTTATCTGGCTCCTTATTCACTCAATATCTCACAAAATTCATTTCTGTTGCATTTGTGCTGCAATAAAAGATACTGTCCTGCCAGCTAACTAGAAAATCGAAAATCCCTAGCCTGAATTGTGTCTTGCGGATTTGTTGCATGTACGGAGGAAAGTGCGGTCCTACTTTTTCACATTTCTCTGGTACCTAGTAATCTTGGAAACATCGTTTTGTATGGCATTCCATTCTCATCTCAGCCCTGAGGTAATTGAGTTAGATAAAAATGTTTCAATAAAAATTAATTTTTATGTTAGGCGAAAAATGCGCTGCCGGAACTTTGCTCTAAAACTGGGAAATGTAATAAACTTCAGAAAGTTGAAGGCGAAGAACCTTTCTAAGTGACGGAGGATTTTGTTGCTTTTAGTTTTATTTTTCCGTCTTCTTTTTTTCTTGTAATGTGCACAGAAAGTTTTGTAAAGTTTAAGTTGAAACGTTCTTTGAAATATGCCCGCCTGAAAATGCTCTTTTCATGTAATTTTGAGCGCAACATAAGAGGATATGGAAAAGTTAAGCCATCTTAAGAAACAGAAGCAACTCATCGTTTTTCTTCACATTTCTCCTCCTTACTACGTTGGTTTCAGCACAAGCAATATTCGCCTAAGGATTACATCGAATGTATTTTAGGACGAGAGCTGTGGTAATGTCAGGAAAACGATGATAAGTTTGCAAGATTCCTTTCTTTTCCTCTTTTTTTCAATTTGAGTGTGCGGTAAATTGGCATTGAAATAAGATAAAATTGAAAAAAAGTCAGAATGGTTTAGGTGGGTTACGCTGACTAAAATATGAAATGAATCGATACCCGAATGAAGGAAATCTTTGGTATGATTGAAAAATCAAAGTGGTTAAAGGATGAGATGGAAATTTCAGCTTATGTGCGGAGGATATTATCCCACGAGGTAAAGACTGATTTTGCTGAAAGGAGAGATGAGAGATAAGCACTTTCAGTTGCTAATTAAAGGCGTTATAACAGTTACCTTTATATGTTCCGACACGAATTACGAAGTAAGAATTTTGAAAGGTGGAATTAAAAAACAAATCTCTAAGTTACCTTTTAATTTTTCAGCGCAGACTGAGCTCAGATGAACACCACTGGAAACAGTATGGAACAGTTCATGGCAATCGGGCGGCAGATCTTTATAAACTGTCATGGCTTGAGGTTTACTTGGATGAGTTTATTATCAGCAGTCCCTGTTGAAACCTTCACCAGATGTATTTTCTATCAAGCGTATTCGCATTGGTTCACATTTAACAAAAAATGCGACAGAAGCCGATACTACACCGCACCGTCGGTAAAGTAGATTTTGTAAAACATTTTTGAAATATTTCATTTGGTACCATTGATTTTCGTGTATGCATATGTCAAAAAGTAAAAGTGTTGAGATGCGGTTTAAAAGTTGTGTTCAGGAATAAAATTATTTTGTGGAGTAGTATTTTAACAAAAGTGGTTCGTTATAACTTCATTTTTAAGTATGGTAGGTAAGTTATTACTTATATTGAAATAATAGTGCAAAAATCTGTCATTCTTCTAAGAACAGGTCACTTTTTGGTTATGTTAAAAATTGTGTCGCGTGTAAGGCGGACAGTATTTATTTTAATAATATAAAAAAAATGAGCACAATTGAGCACTATCAAATTTTTATGCCCTTTTGCTTAACTTACAATTTTCATTTGCTTTCACATATCTTTTTAACTTGGAAATCGGATTGCGTACGTGTGGTTCTGATGACAACTCAATTAAACACTAAATTCGAAATTGCGATGATTCTTATCGTTTATGACTTGATTCTATTCAATTCTATGTGTAAAACATATTCTGCGAATCAAAAAATATGAGCATCATTTATGCAAAGCTGATAAGTCCTGTTGCAGTTTTAGAACTCAAATCAGAAATGAAAGTGAAAGTTATAAAAAAAGGAACAATTCTTGTAAATCTTTTTGAAATTGCAAAATCTTTTAAACATCCCTTTAATATGAATTACCTTTTGTTTCTGATCAAAGATTTTTACCGTAATTGCTAGCAGTGTTAATTACTTAAAATACTCTAAAAGAAGTTATTTGCAACTCAAAATAGAATACCTTCCAAAACGACTTACCTTTCACCTCTAAAGTAAGGTCTCTCCTGTAAGGGCGCTTATAGTGAGCTCACTGTAGGACATCACCGCGTTATAGTAATCGTCACTGTAATCGACTATATAAGCGATTGCCCTTACCGATAGTAATTACAGAATCGAAGTGGTAATGATTACAAGTCTTACTGGGGACTGAATGTTTTGCTAATGAATTTTCATTGCTAGTTGTTCATTCAATTCGCTATAATAAAAAAAGAAAAAACTTGTTGATCCAATTAATTTAATAAAGACTGCCTGTCAGGCTAAATTCCACACTATTGTTTGAACATTATGATATTCTTTGTAATACACGATTTCTGATGTTTTATTTTTATTGCATCGAATTCTTTTTTGCATGAGAACAATATTTTCTATAAATTTTCGAACTTAAAGGAAGTCAGAGACTTGTTAATAATCCAATAATAGGGTACTTTCATGAGAGATGAGAGAGAGAAATTCTTGGTTTATAGAAATCTATATTTGACCAATTTGGTTTCAATATTCCACAAGTGTTTGAGGAAACTAATTTCGTAATTAACTGTGAAATGGAGTAAGGAAATTTCATGAATGCTAACAATGGCTTCTCGGTTGCCTATCGGAGAGGCATTTGGACGACGGATTAATTAAGATAATTAATGCCATAGATACTCCAATAGTTGCATCCATTTCAGATGACATAAGACACTGAAATTAAATACAAGAGGTTTCGTGTAATTAAATTATCTTACCTGACAGCAGAGAAAAGGATTTCGACAAATTTGATTGGAAATTTCTTTCCATTTCTATCTTTAAGCGCTGCTATGTCTGCAACAATTTACAGAAAGATTAATCTTGGCTTTGGGAAAATTTTAAAATACTAAACAACTACTTACGCTTTATTCTGTACAGAAAAATAGAGATATAATATTCATTTCGATTTACCCGCGGGAAACATATGAGGCCTAATCAGTGAACCTTAAGAAATCTCTTTAAAAACTTGAAAATGCCGAATGTCTTCGTGACTGATTTACTATAAAACATCTAATCTTTTGCAGTAATCCTTTCGAGGATTTTATATCTTAAATCTCTTATCAGAAAGAAAGCTATGAATAAAAAGCTTCAAGCAATGATGAAATATGTAAATTATAATGATGATGGGAAAGATTTAACAGTAAAATTGTTTTCTATATGAACGGTAGACCACGCGATTTCAAGAGTTTCGTACAGTTCATTTTTTTAAACAGAGTAAATAATTCTTGCACTTTCTTCAATACATCGAACCCATCATTGGTGGACTTGTTTCTTAGCCCTGACAGAAACTCCTTCTTCTTAATTTACGACTTCTCAATTGTATTGAATAAAGCAGTCTTCTAAAAGAAATCTTATTCAGGGATTTTAAAAATATGGATTTGGATGGGTTATTTGGGGAGCGTTCAAAGGTCTTTGACAGCGTTCGGCACGATAAGCTCCTATTGAAGCTGCGGGATAGTTTTGATTTTTAATATTCCGCCATCGCTTGTCTTTACTATCAAATAGATCACATTAAGTAAAGATCGAAAGTTCACTATCGATTTTTGTTGTCGTTATTATTTGGTGTCCCTCAGGGGTCCATTTTGGGATCACTGTTATTTAGTCTTTATATAAACGGTCTTCTGGAGGTGTTCGAGGACAAGCATTATGAATTTCGAAGGTAATGATTAATTAATCTGCTTTTAATTATCAGTATTCCGTTGAATTCTTTATTGGATTAAGACCTTTAAAAATTATCACAAGCTTAAATGCTTTTTTACTCCAAGTCAATTTCTGACCTTCGATTGGACCAGCCCCAAAACTTGAGAAAAGTCCTTTTATTTCACCTAAGTGAATAAGTTTGGACAAATCCTTTTCGAACGCTAGTGAGAAACACATGGTCGGATATTTTCTGCGACAAAAACTTTTTGCTACCAGTCGTGTATTTTTTATTCCATTTTATTTTATATGTGCGTGCATTTTATATATCTATTTTTTGCTTTTGTTTTTACAAGAAGAGTGTTGCAGAAAATCATACAACTTTTTAATGTACTCAATACGAAGAAGACACCGTCAATAAATGAACTTGTAAGGGGTGGTTCAACAAGTTTCATATTGGAAACCACGTTCTATGGGAAATTTCGAATGCATTTCAAGTTAAAAACGATTTCCACTTTTAGTTCGTATTTATCATTTTAAATATCCATAATACCCGCGAGAGATTTACAGAATACAGAGCAGTAAATCACACTGAAATTGAAGTGAATTCATTACGCTACGATTGATCCTTTCTAGCTTTTGTAGTAGTATTGATAGGAATACGTTGTACCTAAAGTTCAATTGAATTCTAACTGAATTCACTTCAATTTCACTGTAAAATCTGATTGTGAAATTTCTTTATTTTGGCTGCACCTTTGAAAACATCACCGTTGTACCGAACCTTCATATAATAAATTCCTTTGATTAATTCAACTATCGTCCTTTGAAAATAAATAATGAAAGCTAAGTCCCTTCTCTCGATTCGAATTGCATGGAAATATTAAACGTCAGTTCGACATCCGAAATATTTCAGATTAATTACAATTTTATATTAATTAAACTTGTCCAATAATGGGGAAAGGTTCGGCTTTGGCAGAAGTTATTTCCTGTCATTTCAACACTCCCTCGGACTTGCTTTCTCGTTGTTCAATTCCTTGCCCTGTGAGTTCCCAATCCCAAATCACACAATCACAATTTTATCTCATTTTTCATTTTTTACATTTAATTATTGTTTGCTTTCCTCCTTTTTTTTACGACCCATACCAGGGTGCAGGGTATAATGACCGAACAAGCCGAGGCTTGCCCTTTGAAATCCTCCAATTGAAGTTAATTTCAGTTTGAGATTTCAACGAATCTTGTGTAATTCATGAATCTCCTTCCTCCATCCCCCCCTCCCTTCAGCGGACTCTTAGAGAACATTACTCTCTCATTTGTATTCGGGCTTTTGACGCCGGACTTGAGTCAGATAAAACGAAGGATAATTAAATTTTTATGACTAAATAAGACTTCCATTTTCATATTACCTTTCCGTCTGAAAGGTGGTGATGAAGTAGCAAAAGGACGACCTTGTTTCTACCTTTAAAGTGTTTCACTTCTTGATACTTTTTTTATGTATTTTGTAAATGACGAACTCAGTCCTAAATTGGTTTCTTTTATTCTTGTACTGGTAGAACAGCAGAGTTGAGGTTCTGCTGAATCTAACAAGCCGGCGAATACTGTACATCTACCTCGGCATTTCTTTGCAATTTCTTGACATAATGATGGCATGGAATATCTTAGATATTGCGAATAAAGTCCTGCCGGGCGAAAAGTTTTTGGCAGCATTCGTGAGAAGCGCCCCCAGCAGAGAAAGATGAAAGGCAGGATTTTGTGAAAGGGTACATATAAAAGACTAGAGATCTGCAGAGGATTACAAAATGTCCTTTCCACGGTGTATAGAAGAGAATAACATTCTTCAAAGTGTATTTGTGTTTGGAGTTCAGCACCCCAGGGATTCTAATTTAAGCATTCCAAGTGATATTAGGGGCGCTACACAAAATTGCTTTTCATTCAATACCATCCTCACTGGGTCTATACAAGATTATCGTTCGAGCACCTAAGAAACTAAGGCAGTGCTAGCAACCAGCCAATATAAGGAGGTCCCAAAATACCCAGAAAATATCCTTCTCAGCTCCCAGATCCTTAAATCGTATTTAGTGTCGCTTGCATTTCACACCCGACATCATTTAATTTGACTAAGCTTAAGTTGCCGTGAAAATGCGCATTAGGAGACCACGAAGAGTTATGTCGCCATCCCTACAGCCAACACTAGCGTTGTCCTCTTCAGTCAACTCTTGTTGAAGACGGTAGGATTAGGCAATATATCCTAATGGTTATATGTGGCCTGCTGTAGGATGATACAAAAGGGTAAAAGCCTGCTATCTTCTGGCAGCGAGATAAATTTAATTGAATTCCTTGTCCAACTTTATGCCACCCGAAGGACGTAATCCTCCATGTGCCTCTTTATGTCTACTCATGATGCCATTGTTAGGAATTTATTGTTGCCGTATGAGAGCGATGATCCTAGCAGATAAAGAAAGAATGTGATTTTAATTTATTCTGTGGTTATTCCTGCCCGCTGAGATGTCGTGATGGTCGTGATACAACCCAACAGTACATAAGGAAGCTACCAGGCAATTCACTTTGTCTTTATTGGTGAATGGTGTCCTTACATAAATTTAATTATCGTCACATAACTTTTGTGATGTCCTTGTTAGAAGTTTAATCTCTCTGCCATGTTTGGGTGTTGATGAAAAGTAGACATTCTATTTATCAAGGAAGGGGTTTTTGTTCGTGGGGCCCCATGAAAATTTCTTGCTTTTCGTAAATATGAATTTAAAAAGAAAAAAGTTCATTTCGAGGCTGCATTGCAACGAACCTCTGTATTTATTATGAAATTTATGAGTCAATCTCGTAGGATATCTTTTCATTTTATCATTTTATCATCATGACAATGAATTGTATATTCGATTGGATCAAAATCTTTACCTCCGATCCCGGCTTCTTTGGAATATGCTGAAGGGCTGAAGTATTAGAGAAAGAGGAAACCGCGGAGGAGGCAGAACTTGCGAGGAGGTAGAGTCGCCTAGTCTCTAGAACCAAGCGAGGGTCTTTACTGCAGGAACTCAAATTTGAGTGAGGGCCTTCAGCAATGTGCTGTTGCTGTTGGGTGCCTTGGATGCCCTTCCGGGTGATGTTTGTGGCACCGAGATCGTGAACGTCGATTTGGGGAACGAAATAATCGTGCTTAGATGTGTGAATTAAAAATCCAAGGGGTGAGAAGAGTAATAATGAACGGCAAGGCGAAGAAAACAGAGCTGAAAAGAACTCTTCGAATATAAAGTATAATAGCGATGAGCCGATAACTCGAGTCCCTAGAAAACAAACGCAATATCACTTGCCCTATGACCTTCTATGGCTACTTTAGTGAGCATAATTTCGAAGGAATTCCTGGTTTGATACCTTCTGTGTGATTTCTGTGCATCGTACCCTTTTCATTCTTTTGTTCTTAAGACAATATTAAGCAAGCCAGTACAGTTTAACGAATCCTCCTTAAACAAAACTTTATGAACATAGAATATACTACTATCTTGTATTTTTCCTCTGCACTATAGTTATTCAAGCAATCCTCTTTTATCTCCTTTATTCCTTTCTTCTTGAGACCCTGTGCTGTGGCATAACA
>QYTT01088248.1:0-50317 GCA_006980735.1 Dasypogon diadema | reverse complement strand
ATGGCCGCAAGCCTCTGTAAGTAACCGTATGACTTTATGCGGCACATTATGCCCAAAAAACACCACCTCATGTCTTCTTGATAAAAGGCAAGACTTAGGGGATACTTAAAGGATTTCGGACCCAAAATATATTACAAGTCACAGTATTTTCGGACAAATGTGACCATAAACTGGATCGTGACCTAAGAACTATGGTCTCGTCTGTTAGGACCCCCATCATTCGGGAAGCAATCTGCTGCCGTAGAGGACTACTCAGTACTTGGTTTTCCTTTTCCTGGTTATACTTAACAGGTATGATAAGCAGTATAACGCTTAATGTGCACCTTACAAAGATCGTTAAGACGAGAAATCGGTTTTATCCTTTCCCACTCGAAGAGAAAGAAGATCTAAAAACAATTATACCTCTGAGTGACCATGAGGTATTATAGGGTTATTTATACGTGTATATTATGCGTAACTGGTGGTATAAAAGAAGGTATGAAATTGTTGTTAACAGGTTTCCAGATGACAATAGCTTTTCTTCATTCTAAGATCAAAAAATATGCTTTGCATATTGCTTTGAGCGAATTTGAATTTACCTTGGCTTGTCTTGTCTTCGCGTGCTTGTTTTATACTCTAAAACTTGTTGACCTTCCAGAATTCTCTATAAAATAAGAATTGTTTTTTATCCTGACAGTTTCTGAGATTAACATTTCATCTCAACATTTTATTAAGAAAGCCAGTCGAATCAGTTAAAGTTAAGACGGGGTCTTCGATTAGTCAAAATAAGGAATATATCAAAACTTTAAAAATGGGAAGAAAATAAGCCACACTACCTGAAATACATTTGTACGTGTCTGGAGAGGGGAGAACTGATTTATTTGACGTGTTTTATGCATATTATCATCAGACATAAAATTCTCGCCAGTGTCGAGTGGTGCTTACACTTTTATATGCGGTATGCTATTTATATTCTATTTTGTTTGGCACGTACACAAACTACACATCACGTGCTTTAATTATAGCAAAACTAGATGAAAATACAAACATCATTAGGGATTGAATAATTTCCTGCTTCAACATTAAAGACTTTAATCCTGTTTTCCCTTTAATCACAGTTAGAGAGATATTTATATAATATGTATAGAAATGCACATGGAGTTTATTTGCTGATTATTCGGAAACAGATACGTAAACAAATTCAATGAATATGCTATGTTGATACACTCAGTTTAAAATGACGGAATCTTGTTTTCTGGGTCCTAGGATTACTCGTATTGAATCTCTTCATTCATATCTTTTTAATGTCAACAAAAAAAAAAGAGGACAAAATGACAGAATGTTCATGTGAACCTATAGCATAACAATCTGAATAGCAGAAGAGCTCCAATCCCACGTGGCACATTGCTTCCGTTTTGCATTCCTAAATCATCAGAGCATCCTAAAGTGAAATGTGTTTCCGGATGAATTGGAGTATTCCTTTGGTGATTGTCAAAGCTGCATACCACTTTTTTTTCTTTTAATCTGAAGGATTCTATTTACGATAGGGTTCTTGAAATTGCTCTATAGCTTGAAAAGCTCTAGCTTTTCCATCCATGATTTGTATGAGTTACCAGGTGTGTATCTTAGTAAATGCAATTGGATGGGTCCATAAGTCGAATCTGCATCAGGAAATATGATTATATCTTGAATAGATGTGTTTAGAGTATTTTCAAGGAGGTACCTATATGGTGAACGATAGTGTACTCTTGGGATTTTAAGCAGTTCTGAAATGTGTATGTGTGGGTGTAAATCTAAAGTTGATATACTAATGGCAGGAAGGGATCAGATGTGTCCCAGTTGTTGAGTAATTAATGCACAAATTTTATGGAAACTGTTGAGATGTGAAATGACTTTAGCATGTTATCTTGTAAATTGCGAAGTGGTTTAAAAGTCGGTTTGAGAGAGAAGTGCTAAATGGTCTTAGAACCTTATAGTGAGCTCTCAACCAGTTTAAAAAATTCCAGTGCGTTAAGGAGGCTTAATTTAAAGACGTTTTATATTATGGTGGAATTTTTCATTTTCTTTCATTTTAGTTTGGAAAATTTTCGAAGAATATATCTACTAGATTATATATAATTAAAGTCCTGAGAGTTTTATATCTGTACTGTCTCTGTTTTATTTCCTAGAACTTTAATTGTCATCATGATCAATTGTCACTGCCCAGTTGGAAAAAGAAGCCTTCATTACGCATATTTAAGGACCCCTATGGAAGTTAAGAAGAAATGCCTCTTCGTTTCTTAGTTAATTTCGTTTTTACATAGATTGTCATTGGAAGGAAGGCATACTAAAAAAATTCTTGTTGAGTAATTCGTAAATGCATAGCAAAAGTTTTCGTTCTTTATAGCTTCAAATGGAAGTTTAGGGAAGTTTTCAAAAACCGAACTGTTTCAATATTCCTCCCAGAGGAAGGCCTACTCTGTTTTCCAACTGGGTGGCTATTCCGATCCTTAACAGGCCCTATGTCTCAAATATCTCAAACAACTCAATCAAACCCCTACCCACAGGGTGAAAGTTCCAAATAACAATTCCCTAAGTTAGGTTCGAGTTAGATTACATTTCTGAAGAATACCCCAAAACATAGGTTCAAACATGGTCGTCGATGCATGTTGAATGCGTTTTGCAATTGATGGAACAATTTGCTGTTTGCAAGCTTCACTGATAAAATTATTCCGTGAATTTTCCTCTACTTGAAAGCATCATTCCCGAAATATCGATTTCATTTTATACGCGATTAAACAGTTCCTCTCAATTACCTGGAATTGGTTATTGAAACCGTGGAATACCCAGATGAACACAAAGAGATCGTATTTTATGCCTTGTTTCCTGTAAAATTCAATTACGTCACATTTTAGTACACAAAAGCAACGATTACAACTAATTAGGTATGTGGCGTCGTCCGTAGTTAATATCTGTTCTCCATATTTTCCTTCAAAGGACATCGCGATAATTCAGAGAGACCATTAAAGCACAATAAAAAAAAATTAATCCTGCTGCACATCCATTTAGGGTCGACATATTTATTGTTTTGCGAACGAAAAGGTCACTTTCTGGCTCGTTTAACACGGCCCACATAGCTATGTACCCGAGTTTTATAATCGGATCCCCAGTTGTAAAATTGGATAAATCATGTCGAGCGTTGAGTTACGGGGGAGTTGCAATAAAATTATTCAAACGTCGGAGAAATAAAACTAGTGGAAATACAACCGAAAAATGAGACATTACCAAAGGAACTGGAGCTTTATAGCATGATTAGCGCCGAGATGGGATGGAGGAAACTTTATACTCCACCACAGTCCAGAATCCCATGTGGCAATTATGTTCGGGCTCCATAATCGTGGAAAAACATTTTCATTCGCACCGATGGGGAAAGGGACGTTCAAGTTATAAAAATCTTTTCGTATTAAAGCCATAAAGTCTTAAATTATTACAATCTCTTTTAATGACGCCCACTAAAGTTTTTGTGTCGGACACATAACTTTATAAATTGGAATTTTATGTGTTAGTCAAGTTCCGAACTGGAATCGACACCGGGCGACCAATCCTCTAGGGTTTCTACAAAATCATACTGCACCATTGTTACGAGGATGGGGGTAATGTGCTAAAGACAAGTCCTAGATGGACTTTCAAAATGGCAGTAAATTCTCATGTTATGAACTCTATGAGTTGAAATATTATGGTGGGGGGAGTCCATAACAGTTTCATCGTTATGTTTCTTAAATGTACCTATTAATTTTGGACAGGATGGAATAGGATTGAGGGTGTTGGACGGAAGAGTACAGAAGAAATATTTTGTTTGTTTTTCATTTTTTGCGAAATAGTTTATGGTGGTGTTTACTATATCAAATGTGTCTTCCTGGAACTGGTTGGAGATTTCCAGTAAAGTTGTTCGGATGTTGTATTCCTTCATTTTAACGCAGTTTATGTGTAGTTTTGATATTTAGCTTACTGAATTCTTAGTACAGCAAACAATACAAAAGTTACATAAACTTTGGAACTATTAAATGTTCACTACACAATTGGATTAGGTAGATTCCAACTGTACACATCTAAAATCATATGGTACACCTTGGATTCCTTCCACTAAGTTTGTCCTTGCCTTTTACCTCTTACCTGAATTCTTTTTTCAGGATTTCAGGACTCTCACTAACGTTTAAAATTTTTTAATGCACCCCCCGCTAGATTTGCCAAGCGTTGAATTCCTTTATTTCAATTTCATAATTTTGTAGTGCCCTGTGATTAGAATTAGTCTTATATTTTTCCTTACGCAATTCAGTAACTATTTGTTTGCATGAGAAATATCTGACTTCGCATTTAATCTTTTGTTCCGATTTTAAAATTCCCATTCCTTGATGTTTTGAATATAGTTTAAGTTATAACCTGCTTCAGGCAATCGAATGTGCCACTTCGTTCCTTTTAGTTCAGAAAGTTCCATAGTTCTATTTTTCAAAGGATTTTGTTAGAAACGTTTTGAGTGCGCGCTCGGCCAGATCTAGTCCTCTAGGATTCCCATTAAAGTAAGCTGCTTCTTTTTCCGGTATAATTTATTTTATTCATGGCTCCTTCTCACTGATTATACACTCCGGAGGAAATTAATCCCAATAGGGTAGAGCCAATATATTTGGTGTCATATCCAACGACAATACTCTTTCTTTCTGAAAAACAGAGTCGACTTGTAAATACTGATAATGAACTCCACCACCCGTCATCTTTCCTCTACTAAAAGGTGCTTAAGTATCTCTCGAGATACCCGTATCTCTGCAGCATTACAAAATTACTAAAATGTCATCTGCAGTACCTTTGCTGTTCGAAATTTTACCAGGCAGTGTAGGCCCATTTCTGATGACCTTCAAACGTGCTCACCTGGACATAAGTATCATCTTTTCCAGTGTGATCCACCTTATCTTTTTATTAAGGACCGGGTTTGCTTGGTTTAATTAGTTTTGAGTAATGAGGGCGTTTTTTACCCTCCCCAGCATCCATTTTGCAATGTCGTTTCCAGAAGAACTTCTATGACTTTTATTTCCATAATTGTAAGCGACTAATAAGATCTCACGCTTGTCTATGTTTTTGCAGTATTATTTCAAATTTGATCAGTTGGCTTTACGAAGGTTTTTATTGTGTGCGGAAAAGACTTTTCAGATTAAATGAAGTTTTATAGCGTACGCAAATTCCTTCACTGCTGTCTCCCCACCATTCTATAGGATCCAAACTCAATGGTCCACCAGATAAACTACAGTTGGTAACATTATTACCAATTTCTGAGGAGACCAATGATATTGACTTTTCAAAAGACTCGAAAGTTTGTTCATTACGGATTTTCATTGCCTCTGCTTAACTCTTTCCGCTTCCATCCCCCCTCCACCCTGTTGTGTTCCTAAGTTATTATGCGGCCTGTAGGCAAAGTAGACCGAATAGAACGTAATCAACTCACTATCCTGCTCTTCTTCAGCCGCAATTTTCGATGCTGTTAAGATCCCTTTGGTGAATCAATTGAGAGGTATGCCAATCCATATCGAGGATCAGGCTATCAACACTCAGAGGGTTCTACAGGTTACTCCTGCTCATGGATTAGAGCTAGATTTACCTGTTGGGTGCCCTGGACATTTTACAAAAAGACCGTTCAGTGAGAGAAGCTAGAAACATCAACAAAATTGATGGAAACGAATGATGATGGAAAACAATCTTCCCAATAATGACGAGTAGTGACTGCAACTGACACTGGGAGCTTTCAAAATCAGAAAGATAGTACTTAAAGTTTTGGGAAGCGTATTTTAACATTATCTACACTTAGCTAACATTTTGAAGGGGGTATACTGTACTATTTCACTTTCTGTATAAAATAAAATACTGCCTCCAGGAAGAAGTGGGGACAAGGTTTTTACAAATAGAGAGCAAATTCTGTTGGGATGTCCATACATCAAACACATTTCGATTCTGTAAAGCCCCTTAAAACAAATGAAGTAATAAGATTATCGGGCACCACCCAGACAGACATTAAATCAACGATATCATAAAAATTTTTCAATTTATTGTTATTTTGCGATACTATTAAAATTTTACGTACACACTATTCAAAATCCACGAATCGATTGCTCTGTTTGTATGCTTATGATGCCTCTGCCGCTACATCCTAAAATAATAAACCCGATATGAAATGAATTTCGCTTTTCCGGAAAAGCAGTCAAATATTTCCATTCAAAGCTCCAAATGCGGAGTTCCTCAAATGTTTGCTCTCCAAATAATATTTCAATATTAACATTTTTCCCGGTCGTCGGGGGTGTTTATTTGATTTTTGTGAACATCCCAATAAAACATATCCCATCCGGGAAAAAAAAACACATTTGATTTATTTGACTAACCTGAAAATATGAATGGGAGAAGGCTATATCCTGGATAACATTATGAACCTAATCCACTCATTTTGATCCAATACATCACTTGGGGAGAAAATGGTCTTTATGTCATTGTTTTTATTTTCGTTTTAATTGCGTCAGAATACGAGGTAAAAGCCATTAGTAACTGCCTGCTTCCCAGTGAATGTAAACATTTCTCCTGATGATCCAAGAATATAACAAGCAAAGTCCCTGGTATCTTGGGTAAATCCTCACCACAAAATCCTGTCTGACCAAATTTTATCAGATATACAATTATCTGGGGAATCCATCTGGACCAAGACTGCGTTCAAATTTTACGGAGTGGAAGACTCCCAAATAACCAGAGCAATATTGTAGTCGTTTCAAGCGGAGATTTATTCCCTCAAGTACACAAAGTGAGAGCGGTTGCACACTGTACCAACAAAATTCCATTTGAAGTGATTATAGCAACCAAACACAGAGCCAGAAATTAGATCCGATGGTTTCATGAAAATTATTATTCAAGGGCCTATGCCTTTTCCGCCTACTACCTGCCTACCTATTTTGAATGGTATCAGTAAACCTTTTAAATACACAGACAGTTGGTTGGCGGCTGTGAAATTCTGCAAGATAATGGTTTCGGCTGGTTGCAGATTAGGATAGATGGTTACGTCCCGGCTTCCAGTTTCATTATATTTCGTGAACAAAAGTGATAAAGGGGAAAGTTCTGAACTATTTCGTTGCATTTTAGCTGATGAAATTTAAATGTGCAAACTCTTGGACTGTTTTAAAGTTTTGTTGGGCATTAATAAATAAAATTAATAATAAACTTTTAGACATAGTTTAATGGTTTAGAAACTTCTAGAAATGTAGCATAACACATTTTTTTTGGGTATTTTCACAATGCTCTGAAATGCTAAAGGAAAACATTGTAATTGGCATTTAAAGAAAAATTACGTAGAAAATAATTTGTAAAAAATACAATACGGCTCATTTGGTGATATCTTGTAAATATATTTCCATAGACTGTATTTGATGAAACAAAACATTTTCAAGGAAGAAAATTATCACCATAGACCATAACAAATCGGGCAAATTAAGCACGGAAAATAAAACTCCTCTGGACAATGTTTTGACTAATGAAAAGCCTTCGCAATAAATGAGTATTGTTATTCCCCCATCGATTATCTCTATTCTACCAAGAAATAGCTAACCAGTTCCGCTTCATCTACTTCCTGGTTCATCCCATTTCCTTTGTATTCTCCCGGCCTTCCAATTACAACAAATTTTCGGATTTTATGAATTCTATCAAGATTATTCAACCAAGCGAGTGTAGGGCGAGGGAAAACTCCCTGTTTTCTTAGAACTTTTGAGTGAAGGCTCCTATGAATTTTCTAGACTTTACCCCAAATTTTTCGGTCTACACCAATGAAACTTGTAAAAAAATTTTAAATAAGTTGCGAAAAAATTCTGCCCTTAATGTTCATTGCGAACGCACCCAGTCATAATGAGTCCAATGAGCCCATTTTCATCCAGGAAATGTGTGCACTCGAAAGTAGAGCCTGTGCCCCCCCCCCCCATAGCACAATTAGCACCCTTCCGAAAGGGGAGTTTAATAAGTTTTCACCGCATAACTTTCGTCGTGGGCCTTTTGTTCACTGTACCTGCTGACGGCATCAAATTTGCACCTGTTCTAATTAAAACTTGTTTAAGAAATATGTTTTAGTGGTGTTGCATTAATATTTCCGTCCCGTTTCAGGTGCTCGCTCCTTTGGTACTTAGCTGCCAGGTAAGTTGAGTGCGTGTTTTTCTTTCACAGAAATAAAACCTCATTCCAAAAGTGGAAATAATTTAGTGTCAGGTGAATTATTTGTTTCGGGTAATTAAATGGGAAATTTTCAATTCCGTATCAAGCGGAAGTATTTATTTTATTTGTTTGCTGCTAATTAGAGGGTGGCATTTTCAATTCATTTTCTTCCCAAGCAATTTTGTCCGTAGTTAAATGCCCATCCATTATTATTTCGACTAATTACAGAATAATAGGAATATGAGATACTTACCTGTATTAGGACCGGCAGTTTTCCAGTTATTTTGGCTTTTGAAGCGATCAAAGTTTCTGGACGAATTGAAATCCCATCCAATCCAGGATTATGTTTGTCCGGCGGAATAGAGCCCCTGGTACACTGAATTAGTTACCATACACATCTCTATTAGCTGCTTTATCACCCTGATTATTTCGCATCAATTAAAAACGGACGATATAATTTCAAATTTATCCCTGCAAGTGTCATTTAGTCCTTGGAACATTTGTTTCAATAACAGCAGTGCTGGAATTAAATTGCGTGAATGAATTGCTCGATAAATTACTCCATAATTACTGTTTGTACAAAATATTTTGGTCCATTTATTAGCTTCGAGGGTCATTGGAAATCCTTGAACGCGATTAAAATTTATAGTCAGCTTATTTATTTCCCATTAGTAGATCGAGGTTGATAGGTCAAATTTCTGTATACATTTTTTAAGAGCCTTTTGATGAGATTAAGAGCGCTACAACTTATGAAATGGTACCAATGGATTTTAATGTCATATTTTGCATATTATAAAAAAAATAACTTTGCTCTCGCCTACTGCTTTTTTGTGGTTAGTGTTGAGGTACCACAAGGTTCTGGTCATACACCCATCCTCTTTTTCCTTATAATCGGTGATGTGCTTTACACGCTTTTAATTTTCTATCCTTAAACATAATTGACATTAATTTACATCACATGGCTAAAGCGCTAAACGTAGATATTTTTTTTTAATGTAAAAGTTCACAATTTTTTGGGTTTTAATAAAATAAAAAATGTTATTTTTTCAAGTCTGAAAGTTTATAACACGCGACAAGGAAGAAGAGGAGATGTGGTTAATTGCTTACTCGAGGGAATTGGGTGATGTGCATAGGTCAATCTGAAACAGTATCCATAAAAATTGTATAGAGGTATTGAAGATAAAATTCTTTTCGAACCATAGTCCTTCGAGCCCTTAGGCAATGCAAATTCAAGTCCAATTGCGCCAAGAAATACTGGAACACACAACAAGAACAGAATTCCTTCGGCATCTTCTCCAATACATTGTTTGACCACAAGAACTTTTGACAATAAATCGAGGGTTCACAGCATAGGCGTACAGATCATTTTCTCCAGCTGCTCTTCAGAAGCACAGGCTTACAATCAACGGGGTTCAGCTTCTTTCCAGATGCATAGGCTGTCCACCAGCTCTAGTTTATAATTAAAAGTTTAAGTAATCAGCTCATCAATTTCAGCTTCTATCTAGAAACTCAAGCTTGTATTCTATCAGCTCCAGGGTCTATTTAGAAGGACCGGACGTAATATATATAGCAAAATAATTTTATCTAAAAACAGACGGATTAATCTCATTTGAATAAGTCACGACCTCTTAATTCAATTCGCCCTTGAATACATACTTTTGTTAATTCTGGTTTGAATGAAACTATCATCCAGAAAAGAAGTATTACTCAGTTCCATTTCCTACAATCCAGATTAAATCCTCAGAAAAGTAGCCGCTATTTGCATTTTCTTTTATAAAACTTTCCTTAAACTTAATCAAGAAATATAAGTTCCAAGTGCTCCGGATCCCAGAATAATCCCAAATAGAAAACCGGAACGTGACTGACTTTGAATGAAATTAAAACCTCAAGAACATTTTTACTGCCATAAGTTATTTCGAGAGGCAGATTAAATATTATATCCTCAATCGGTGCTAACCCCCTGGCTTATGCCTTTTCAACTTTTCTTCCCATACTCTCCCCCAAGTCGTTAATCTTTTTTTCCCTTCTTTGAAAACTATCATAGAGCACACCTACTTTACTGTCTTCCAGTGAATGGGCAAACAGGAGATGGATGTAGTCCGACCTCCTTCAGTCTCCTCCCAGTGAATGGAACCCCAGCCCAACCACCACCAGCATATATCTCTGCTGCATACTATTAATGGAAAAATGAATAAATCATAAAACTTTGCTTTGTGCCGATGTCAACATTTTGGTGGCTCTTTGGCACCAAGTTTATTCAGTCATGATGGAAGTTTTAGCTAAAACTGGGCCTTTAACTTGGTCCTTTGGTCAGGAGCATATACCTTTATGTGAGTGGGAGTGCTTCTGTCGTTTCGGTGAATAATTTTGTGGATGGGCGAGGGGACGGATGGGATGGCGGCCGGAGACCGCTTGAAAAAAAAAATTATTTGCATCCCATAGCTCTCATTCACTTCAAAATTAAAAAGGTTTTGAAATGGAGCTGCGGATGTAGGCAAAAATTCTCTGCACGTTCCCTCTTTGAAAGGACATACATGTACTTTGGAAGTTTTTCTTTTATTGCGGTATTCAGGTATATGAAAGTAAGACTTTAAAAGGTGATGGAATGGTAGGTATCCTGTGTAGTGTTGGCCAAACGTTCATTAAGGACATGTGGAAAAGGAATGACTTTGTATGCTTTCTTTGGACTACTAACATGACTTGTTTATTGCAAACAGATTCTGAAAATCCCGTGAACGTTTATAGGATTTGAATAACATTCGTCATTAGAGGGACTGCTATTAATCATAAAACTAACCTAACAAACCTAAAATTGCTGAATTTAATAGGGAAAAAACTACACCGCAATTTTTTGAGCAGGGTCGTTTTTGCACTAAGTTGGTGGGCATTCCAAAAGTCACACACAAGTCTTTTCAAAACCCCAAGGAAGTCTCTAAAGTGTGTAAGTAGGTGTTGGCTTCCAATCCATATGCAAGTGATCCATTAATTTGCATATACGTAGTGGGTTCCAAGTATTCTTGGTGTGAAGTTTTATAAGGAATCTGCACCGTCATCTGGAGGCATTGATTTTTGGGGTTCGGAGAGTTATCATCAAAAAAAGGTTTGAAAAAAAAATGGCTCATGGTGTTTTCTTGCATCACGATAATACACCGTTGCACACAGCAATCGTGACCTTATAGTACAGACCTCGCAGCCAGAGATTATTTTTTGTTTGCTAAATTAAAGTCTGATCTACGACGGAAACAATTCAGCTCAGATGAAGAAGTTCAAGTTGTTGTTTTGGAACACTTTGAGGATAAAACTTCAAATTATTTTTATAGTGAAACAGAGGCAATAATCAAAATAAAAAAGGTATTGAAGTAACTGGGAGAATGTATTGAAAAATAAAATGTAAATTTCTTTTGACTTGTGCTTTTCTTATACCTCAGGAACATTTAGAAACCACTACGAATGCTTCCAATTCTGTACCTAAATCTTTCCACTTCCTGGTAATAGGAGGGGTGGTTTCCAATAAGACTATCTTAGCATTTTAAGTGTCTTTCATTTAAGACACTTAATCTCAATCTGCAGTACTGTTATACTGCTGCTGCTGCTGTCGGGCATTAATACAACAGGGAAATTATTCCCCAAGTTGCTGGTTAAAATAAAAAAAATTATACATCGGTGTTCTAGATGTCAGCAAGCGGTACTGGAAGATTGTTAATAAATAGTGAAAATAACAAGGGGTCTAACATTGAACCCTGGGGTACGCCACAACAACTAAGTAGTCATATTATTAGGTTTCTTGGAGAGAGAGAGAGAGAGAGGAAATACAATTTACGAACTACCAAGTTCCAACCCCAGATTTTGTTCGACTTCCAACTTAAGCTACAGACTAAAGCCCCACCCTCCAGGCACCAAGGATACTACCCAAGGCTAGGCCTCATGATTAGATGCCGACTGCAGCTCTTCTTGTGGCCTTTCGGTTCTTTGTTTCAGACATTTTGTCTGCATCTACCCAGTAGAAACCAGTAACGAACACGATAAGGAATATTTTCATTGAAGAATAATAGAAATTGTTGACATCAATGACGTGGTAATGGAAAGGGTAAGGTAACAGGGAAGGTTAATGGCATCGTATTGTACCAGAGAAATTTCGGTTTTCTTGTTCATTGCTATGGTTCTATCCAATATGCCCTTGAGAAGTTCTTTGAGCACGTATTTAAAACGAAGGACACATTTTTTTTCAATCTTTTGACCACCGAGTAAACCGAGTAGCGAATCAATAAAGCAAAATTTTTTATGAACTTCAATACCGATCTAGAGTAAATTGAATTAGCTGGAGTGAGAAAGCTTTGTGAAATCCTTAAGTATTAGGCTAACTTCAAATTTGTTGGCAATAATGATGTGTCCCTTCTAACCTTAATGGAAGACCCTCCAATTTTTATTATTTACGTCTTTATTTTTCACAAATTTATTTTCAAATACACGACAAAATGACTGTCATTTATTTTATAGCTGCCTTTTATATTTCCCCATGATAAAAAAAAAGTTTCAGCATACGTAAAAAGCCTTCCAAAAAAAAAACTTCCCCTGCATTCCATAGAAAATTCTGCTGAAATTTGCAAGTCGCTCAGTGATAAAAGAGTTTACAATTTGCCACCCTATTCAGGGAATTTTTAGAAAGGGGTTTTCATTTTAGGAAAGAATGACAGCTTTAACTTGTTGATTTGCTGGGACTCCTCAAGCGCCAGCTTTCAGTCGTCGTAAAATAGAAAGTATTCCCAGTGTGGATTCAATCTTGCGGAGGATATTATGCGAGACTCCAGAGGAATTTACGTTTATGCGAACATTTTCCATTTTTAACCAATAACATTTTCCCCTTTCAGTTTTGCGACATAAATCCCTTCCTGACAGCCATGTGTTTACATTGTTTGACTTTGGCTCATCTTTTATTCATCTGAGACGAAACGCTGCCTTTATCTGAAACAAAAGTTACGAGAACAGTGGGGCACTTGTGAAGGTTTCCTATCGTTCTGTTTTTTTTCCTATCTTTAACAACTACTTTTATGGGTGTCCTTGCCGAAAATCCTGTATGCAAAAAGTTTTTCTTTGAATCAAATGAGATTAGAATGAAATGAATTGATGATTCGATGTTTCCAATAGAGATTTTCGATCCTTTTCCCTTTTTTAATTTTCCTTTTTATGGGATTTTTTTCCTGTTTGTTACGATGCTATTTTGTGTGCGATACAAGAGCTGTTATTAAAACTGGCCAACAATTAAGGACGCAATTAAGATTACCCCAGCACAGGTATTCTACATAGATACTGATGTTTTTCAGTATTATCCTTAGGTGATTTGCATACTAAAGGAAAAACTTGCTATTTTTAGCTATAGGAAAATTTATTCGAGTGTTTTGAGAAAATGTGTGTGCTGTTTATTTATTCATTTTTATTCAAATATTCTAGAGATAAAAATATTTTAATTGGGTAAAAGCAAGAAGCAAAATGTACCATGAATCGTGCAAGAAGTGGATTTGCTCTAAGGAACCGAAAATTTGAAATTTCTAATTAAGAAATTTGAATAGAACACCTGAAAAATCTGCATATCGAATTCTGTGGAATTTTGTAAAGATATTAAATTTACCTACCATTCGATATATCCACACAATCTGTCTGTTTATTTAAAATTATTTCAGGTTTTTGATTTACGAATGGAATACAAATTAAATTTTCCCAGAAAACCCGAATATCTAATTTGGTATTATTACGAAAGTTTCGGTATAATAGTGTCTCAGATACCAATCGATTCTTTGGAATGCCTTAATCAATGCACCCCTCTCTCAATCGGAAGAGAGGTACACTCACTAAAATCATTGTAAGTTCTGTGAAGGACATCATAGGATCACAGATAAAAAAGGCTTTCCAGAATATTGTTGTTCCGTAACATTGGATCTCCACGTTCAATCCATTGGGAACCATAATACTGACGTAGGATTTCAGGAAAGAAATAGTGTGCAGGACTATCATTAAGCGTTAGCATTTCTTTCCGCATAATGACACCAAGTAGGATATGCCATTTATTGCGAGAAACACAACGATGATCAAGCCACTCCTTGGAATTGATTGATATATATTGGGGCACATCATTTCGAGGTCAAATCATGAGTCAAGCAACTAGATTCACCAGATTAGAGCGGTCGTTGCATCTAAATGAACAAAGAGTTGGAATTTAATGAGATAGGTAACATTTGATGGAATGTTTGAATGCCCATTGCACAATAAACAAGAGATCTTCGGTTATGACCAGGGGTGATACTTACTCAAAAGGTTCCCATGTTATTGAGTATTGCCTGCTGATGATGCAATTTCGGTAGCATTCATCAGCAACCTGGATCCTGGATACAACTTTGAAAGAGCTTGTGTTCTGTTCTTTCAAATGCAGGTATCTCTTTCTTTCACAACATCTAAAAACATATGTATTGTTGTTTACTGCTGCAAAATTTTCCCATCTTGGTATATAAATTGATGCCTACACCTACTTCACTCCTTGATCTGATTATCATAAGAATGGAAGAAAAGACGAAATTTTAAATTTGAAGTCATGTTCATTCAGTGTGTAATAATTATATTTCCGTTGAACAAGATCTTCTAAAGGGTTTTGTGTACTTCCCAGACTTTTACCCTTTTTCCTTTTCTATTTACTAGCTAATTTTTCGCTACATTAGATGGTTTCTAAATTGAACCTGAATTAGACTAATTCTGGAATATCACAAGGTTCGGTATTTTCACTTTTCATTTTTGTCCTTTTTAAGAATAGTCTTCAGTCTGCTTTTTCCAGTTCAGTTCGTAATTTTACAGACGATACTCCTTTTCATTTTGCGTATTCATTTCAATCACCAGAAGATTCTCGTTGCTATGCCACGATTTGGGAAGAATATCTATTCCAAGCAGGGGTAGTCATGCGTAATGATATATCCCTTTTGTACACTTGAGAGATAAAAATCAGTAGGGAGTAGTGATGCTTACTATAAAATGTATTTCTAAAATAAACTTTAAAGGTTTATAAGCGACAAGTTTTAATTATGCTTTTAAATCATTCAAAGTCTTTCCCTAACGATCTATAAACTATAATATAGCTTCAACTCCTTCAGAAGCAACACAGCTATTTCCGTTTTCAAACAGATCTTTTCAGTTCTAGATAAGTAGTTTTAGGTAAAAGCCTACGTACATTAAATTCTACTTCCTTCTCCCTGAATACTTATCGTAAAAAGCAAATCTTACCCACCTGTTTGGAAAGCTAAAGAAGTTCAAAAGCCCACCACCAATTTGCTAAATGGAGTCCCACATCCACTACATTAGTAAAGCTGAAATATCTCAACACAAACCCTGCGCATCCTATAGAAATTTGGTTATCTCTGATTGATTCCCTTTTCCCTTTGTACATATACCCGTGGTCCATGTCATCACCCGTTCGGTGTTCCCATTTCAAAACATGTATCCATCCAACTCCAACGTGTCGTTTGAAGGATAAATCCCTTTCCTTTTACCATATACTTTTGAGTTACACGTGGGAAATGGAAAATTCTCTTTATATCTAAAGTTCTCTTTTGTCGTGGCAGCTCGATGTCAGGTGTAGGAGTACATCTTCAACATGACTTCATAATGCCTATTTGGAGAACAGATTTAAATACCAGATTAAATTTCAGAAATATTTCCTGATACCTCAAGGTGAAAAGTGAAGTGGATGGCATAAAGGAAGAGGAATAATTTTCCGTCAATCTGACTCCTCAGGGCATCGGGGCCTTGGATTTTTCTATTTATTAGGGGAATTTCCTTTTCTTTTCTCAAAAACTTTGAAGAAGTTTTTAGATTGCTTTGTCGGTAAGGCGGGGGAGAAGGATCCTCTGAAAAAAAAACCTTCTGAAAGAATTGTAATTCATGAATTTAATATTTCGGCCCTTTTTTTCTGAGAAGCGAAAAAAATGTATCTTTTTTTCTCTGTAAATTTAGTCTCTCATCTTAATAGACATCATAAAAGGAAAAAAAACCATCAAACACATTTGAACGAGAAGAAAGACAGCTGTGCAACCAAAGGAACATTAACAGTTCATTTTATGCGAAGCCTTATAATAAAGAAATCTTTTCTTTTAAGTTACTTTGTGCGTATTTTACTGTAATTTAAGCTTTTCTTTTGAATGAGGTTTAAAACGTTCTCTGCTAGGCTTTAATCATTGACAGACTTTAACACTCCCATTGATCTACGAAAATTACAATGATTAATAAAAGTTCTGATTTCTGGTGAAGAAATTCGATTTTTAACTGCAGTAATGCTCGTGTACTCGATATTTGCAACATCCGATATTTCTTACATTTTTTTACATTGAAACTGTACATTACTACTAATAATAATAATCCATTACCTCATTGGTGCGGTAATGTTGCGTAGATGATGGATTTTAACATATTAACGTTCTTGAAGAATAATGCATGACTTTAGTTTTTTTACTACCGCAACGAAATCATACCAACCATGAGAGCAATAATGGCCCTAAAGTTCCCCCGAGGAAGTTAAGTCATAAAGTGCAACTCTTTTAAACTTGAATATAAAACGGAAAAATTTCTCAGTTCCCTGAAGCGTTCAAATTTGTTATTAGGGGGTGGTTTGGGCAGCACCACTACTGCAATTTCTTTAAAATCCTAATTTTTTTGCGTAGATCATCTGAGTAAACACAAAAACTCTAGAAAAATTCAAACATTACCAGAACAATGCACGCCTCGTTACACGACATCCCCGGTATAATTTTAAAACGAACTTAATTTTCTCCCCAGTTAACCCTCTTTAGCTCAAGACTCTGCTCTGTGTGTGCACAGAAAATTAATTTTTTCCAAACAAAAACTGAAAAGTTTAAGAGAGAAAGAGCTGAAAACGTACAAAATTAGTCCCTGGAGTGCAACCCTAGCGGGGCAAATAATTTTCAACCTTCAACCTTTTGTATTAAACGCTCAATTTTCAATTTAAAGTTTGGGGAGAAACTGTCGCATTTAACCTCCATTCACTGGACATTATCGATGGGAAAAAATGGCGTCCTTCTACTTCAAGCATACAAATGATTTCTCAGACTCTTGTCGTTCAAGGAGTCGATGAAATTCCAATTCCATCCAGAAGAACTCGGAGGAAAAAAAAAGTTAGCCCATTTCATTTTCCACATACATTCCGCCGTCGTAGAACCGATCTGGGTGGGAAATGGATGGGCGAAAAGTTTGAAACGATAAAAAAAACCATTGCTTTCCAATCGAAATAGAAGCAGGCCTTTAAAAACTTGTGGAAGTTATAATTTATTCCATGCGATGTATTCGGAATTTCTCCACAGGGACTGGTCGATTGGAACGAGTTTGGGGGAATCCCCCAAAATTGGAGAAAATATCTGGTTACAAAGGGATGATAGCGAGGGTATTCAAAAATTTTTATCTCATCTTAAGTATTTGGTAGAAATTAGAGAATAACCAACGAAAGCCACTCTCCCTGGAGTATCTCGAGCGGGGGGAAGGGGGAGCAGCCAGTTCTACTATTGATTTTCCTTCTCACAAGCCACTGCGGCATTCTGAATTATGACCTAAAAACTCTTGTGTAAGTGACACTGAAAAATTTCACTTCGTCAATAATGAAATTCCACTTCTCATTCTTCATGACTTGGACGTTTGGTATTAATTCACGGTGATGTGGACGTCATCATTCCTGGTTTAAGCCTGATCCTGTTTTATAAGACATCAGATATCTCGAGGGAAGGAAAATGAAGCATGCATTCAGGATGGGATGCTGACGGCTGCCTTCGTTACACATTTGAAATTTATACGTTCGGAAAGTTTTATAAAATCAACACAAGGGGGAAAGTATGCAGGATGTCGCCGGATGTAATAAGTTTTACCTGAAAACAAGAAGCTTCTTGCACCTTGCCGCTTTCCAGACTATCAAGATTCCCTTCTAAAAGTTTCAAATATTCTTAAGAAATGGAGTGTAGTTGAGAATCCCTTTCATGGTTGGAGTAGGAAATTTAATTACTTTTGGAGTAGGCTTTTGATGTTGGAGCCCACAAAGGACAAAATGCGTTTTGAGATGGAGCTTAATTTTCATTTAGGGGTGAAGCGGTAAGTTTTACATTGTTAGTACTTAATACTATGGGAAATTCTAGTTGAAAGGAGATTTTTGGGGATGAAAAAGATAGTGAATTGTATTTCGGTCATAAATAAAAACGAGTTGAGTCCGCGGTACTGATCCTATAATTTCGAAATAATTTGAATACATAAAACATTTGATTTGATTTGATGCCATTCAACTGGTATAAAAACAGAGTAATTGGAAGCAGAAATAGGAATAACTCTCTGGTCGACCATAAAATAGTTCTAAAGATTTCAGTTTGAAGAAAGCAACCTTCAAGTTCAAGAGGCTTCCAACGCGGAATTCTAAAGTTATATGCGAAGATTGTGAACAGGGTCCAGAGACAAAAATTGGTTAACTAACAACCAAAAGTTCTGGGCATTTCAAGGAAATGTCGTTCACTGAGAGATGCTGAGCAGAAACTTGAATGTCGTATGCTTATTATTCCACTACCCGGAAGGGGTATAAGTAGGCATACTATATAAGTTTAAAATCCAAAGCCTGACTCATAAGATTCGTCCACCCTTTTAGTTTCTGTTTTGGGGTGATGCCTTTCCAGTTTCGGCTTTTAGAACCCCAAAATATTCCCAATTCTATGTATTTTGTATCTCTTCCACTATCTAATTTTCTTGAAAGCTATTCAACTCTTCCATGTACACTTGTAGCTTAATATTCAAAGAAAACTATATACGGAAATTGTCAACATAAATAAATTTTCCGCCACAGAACACATTACGATTGTAAAGAAAGATTGGGCGGGTCGCTTATAATTTTATGGCTTACTGCTTTTCAATGATTACAACTACAGAAAATATTTATTGAAACCATCAGTGCCCTAAAATATTCCATCTGTAAACTCACAGGGCAAAGAAAAGTTCCATCTCTTGTTTTCCATTTGTTCTATTTTGGCCTTCCTTAATTGGCTGGGACGAAATCCGCAAATTCCTACCGTAAAGATAGGCACTGAGATCGAAACACATGGTTCACTGGGAAATTATTTCATATACCAGAAAATCGCATATCCAGTAGCAGGAACGGTTTCCTGGTATTGAGAGCACATGGATTTAGAACTATAACTGAAATCATATTTTCAAGCTCACTTACTTCTTCAGTCGTTTCCATAACTCCCCTGATAGTCGTCATTCTGGGGCCATAACTCCCGTCTGAAGCTCGTCTTTTCGGTGCTCATTTATGGGTGAAATTATTTTATTTTATCACTGATTACGTACTCTGGTGAATGGATTTCCATAAGCATTACATACATCCCAGTTTATCGCTAAAAGCGGCGATAACTATCACATTTCATAGTCATTTCATAGTCAATTAGACGAACTGAAAGGTGAAATACAATTCTTGTACCCAGCAAAAATTTTACAGTTGTGCAGGAGCCCTGAACAGAACAACTGAACCGGATATATCCTATTTCTGTCACTTTACAGACAGAATTGGTCGATTGTGTGTAATAACAGTTTGCAGTAATTTTCTTTGGTAAAACAAACAAATATTCCCTTTGGGCTTTTATGATGCACAATAGTGGAAAATTGATGCTTTTGATTCATTCAGGTATGTTAGAACCATGCACAAATTACACCTGACATGACACAAAAACATAGGGGAATAAATGTTTATTGTTCTGCAAGGATAAAATGGAAACGGGTGTGTAGAGATACTTTTTCTGTAATGTAAAAGGTTGTCAAGTTGTGCACATATGTACAATGATTGCAGCAAAAAAAAATTTAGTAGTTAATAGCCATAAAAATTAAGAGTACTCTAAATATTTTTACCACCAAATACCGAATGTAAATTAGTAAAACAAAAGCTGATGTCCACATGGTTTTTAGTATTCAATACTTGTGATTGACGCACTATATAACACTTCAAACGTAATAAGTCCAGAAAATTAATTGATAAGTATGAGAAAGGATAGTGGACCTTCCTTGGACCCCTGCGGTACTCGTATTAAAGAGATAAATTTCTCAGTGAAGTCTTTTAAAAAATGATATTCGGCCGACGGAGTATTATTTAATATATATCATAGGGGATGAATATGGTAGAAGGTAGTGGATTTAACGCAAAGTTATAATTGAGAAATAAAATATAGTGATCCAGAGAACTAGGTGAACTGACTTGATTTTGGAAGATAACTCTGTTTCTATTGGAGACAAGAATAACGGTTGGCGGTATTGAAATAAGAAAATACCTAGATTTTGGTAAGATGCGAATCCGGCTGGAAGGACCAACCATTACCTGCATTACAAAAAACGAAGAAACGACTGAGCTAATATTATTATTAATATTGTTGCCAGTTCGGAGTACAAACTTATTAAGAACTTTGTAGGCTGTACGATCGATTCTATCTAAGGGTATTCGGGGTCCTTCAGCGTAACTAAATGACTCATCCTTCTTGTCCTAATTTGTTCGCTCATTATTATATATTAAGAAATTTCAATCAATTATATTGACAGAATCCTTTTTCTTAAAAACAAAAAACAAAAAAAAACAGATTGCCTCCCAATTACTTTTTTCATCATCGAGGATTACCTGTAAAAATCGTTAGAACCTTTTACGATTACTTCAGTGAAAATAACGCGGACATAACCCAAGATTTATTTACGTTTGGAGTGTCTATTATTTAAGATTGATGTCGTTCGGATGGGGCCCAATTTATTCTCACAACAAGGCGTCGCACAGGGATGCTTTTTGTTTTATTTCCAATTTGTCATTTTTTATTGTCATAGACGTACACATACGAGGATGCTATTTTAGGGTGGCCTTATCCAACCATTAGCTCCAGGGGATGTGTTTTTTTTTCTTCCTCCCATTCCGTTGATTCGGTTCTCTTGGGACCTTTCCGTTCAAATTATACCTGCTGAGACAAATTCCTTCACATCCTACGTTCAGTCTCTCATACATCCGAGTATTTATGACCCTTTTCAGTATACGGAATGATTTGGTACCAAAATACCTTATTTTTTTCGGGGAAAATTGTTCTCGACATCTGATACCAAAATCGAGTTATTGAGCTTCAATGATTTATTCCTTGGAAGATTGTTCACCTGCTTGACTTATTGCATTTCGCTTGATTAACTTGAAATTATTTTCCTACTTGGAGGTACACAGAAGTGGCTAAAGAAAATCGAAATGGTACTTTTATTTCATATAAATAGAATATTTCGTGGGTTTTATCCTTGCTTTAATTCTTATTTGCAATATCTGAAGGGTAAGTGCTAATGCGTCCCAAAAGGGGATTTATCTCTTGTTGCTAGGTCTAAAACTTTTACTTGAAGGGGAGCAAACATTTTCCATGAAAACTACTATTAAATTTCATTAGTATTTTCACAAGTGCTCCAATACCATTTGGATGATATGAATACCCTCACCCTTAGAATTGATTAATTTTCGTCCCGAATCAGGGTAAATTTACTAAAAGTTTAATGAGGGTAATGGAAATGGTTTTTATCATCAGTTAATATTGAAAATATTCCCTTAACAAGTAAAGGCAAATCTCAGCAGATTAATTCAAACCCAGGATGCTTTAATTCATCGCCTACAAAGACCAGAGGTTTTCAAAAGCTTCAAGTAATAAGACGAAGGGAAACTGGATACCTGTGAGGATAATTAATTACTTCCGAGAAGCGTACCGTATAGATAGGTAATAAACAGTATCTGTCGTCTGGGATATATTTCAGGATTAGGCTTGGCACCTTTAAAGCAGGTGGGTGACTCCCTGACATGCTATTATAACCTTGTCGGTAGACAATAAATCAGTATTTGGAACTCTTAACTATCTTGCCAATTTGTATTGAGATGTTTTGTTGAAATAAATGCGCAGATGTTATTTCTGTTCCTTGATTAATTGAATTAAATCATTGGGATTGATACAGATTGCTAAAGTATGCACAAAAACACTTAAGGTAGTGATCAAAGAATTGAAGTATGAGTCAATAATTGAATTAGTTATTGAACAATCTGGGTTAATTGTTATTTAACCAGTTCAGGGTTTATGGATTTGCATATTTGTACGCTTCCTATTTATTCAAAACTACATAGATAGCGTTCATCGATGAAATATTTAACGGCTATTAGTTTGTCAATAAACAATACTTTAGATCAATTTAAAGAGTCGTTAAGTAGAGTTGAGGAAAATAGTCGACGATCATAAAAAATTCTGCAGGAAAAAGGCGTACTCTTCTTGCAAATACTGAAATATTGACGGTTAAGAATAGAAGAATTATGGAAAAAGGATATTTAGGCTAGTTTTAACCTGAAAAATATTGTTCTTCTTGCTACACTTCCTAAATGATGACCTTAGATTGTTTGGAATGGTGATCTGCACCAACCAACTTAGCCATCTCTTCTCAAGAGGTGGAACATATGAAAAACCGAAAAAACGAGGGCTGGACAATAGTGGCAATTATTCATTTTTGTGTATGATACTTTATATTCTAAAAAGTTATAAAACTTACCACAATCTTGGAACATAACCTGGGACCTGAAAGAGATACACTATATTACGAACTCGTACAAAAGAAAGGTGTCTGAACAAGAAACATAAGATTAACTCACACACAAATTCCTGGAAAGTGTAACTCTATTAAAATCTTGTTTGTCTCCTCCTCACAGGTCCAGAATCAAAACCGCCAGCACTCATGGCTCACTATACCACATGTCTTGATCCTGGTCGCCACCTTTGCTTTTAGATTGTTAAGTGTCCCCACACAATCCCTTGATCATACTTGTGTGGAACTAGGGTTCATACAGCGGGGCTACATTCATCATTTCCTCCACAAACCAACTAAGCATAACAGCTGATACCTCTCTACAGTGATGGAGATTGAGTTCGAAAATTTTTAGACACTAGTTCGGTTTCACCTTCCTCCCAACTGATACTAACACTATTACTGATCCCTAACCTACAGAATTCCACCCACGACAGTTTCCTTCTTTTGAACTTCCTGAGTCCAAATTATTGAAAGATTCTAGAATGAAATCCTGCAAACAAAAACATCCTAAATCATTCCTGCTTACTATAATTATTGTCATTGTCATCGACAAACATTAAAACCAATTAATTTCAAACTGAATAAAAACACAGTTCCATGGAATTTTAAATTAATTTGCAATTTTTAAGCATGTCCCACCATTTCCTACTACATTCCAATGAATATTGATGAGTTTGTTCATATCCTCAATCTGATTAAGGTAGACTATGGAAACGTGTGAACTTATTAAGTCCGGGGTTCAACTGCCCGGCCGACAGTGAGAATTCGCCGTATTTATAAATAAAAAAACTGCCGACGTTTTTGCAGTTCATTCAATCACACCTAATTAATAAATATTATTTTCACATTTATTCGGCGATTTTTCAAGTTATTTCCATTTAAATTTGCATATCATGAATCAGATCTCATTATTAGGGCAGTGTATACGGTCGGAGTGCGAGGGTGGAATGGAGGTACACGAGTCATCCATAAATTTCGTTCAACAATGACTAAAGCACCTTTTGTTCCTCAGGTTCCTAAGGAACAGTAAGAGAGTCTTAAATCGAATTAATAATGTCCTAAAGTAGATTCCTGGAGGGTATAGTTTGAAAGCAAATATTAGAGATTAAAGGGAAATGCCCCGTTACCATCCGTATTAAGTTGAAATGATAAAAGGAAATTCAGAGATGTGAAAAGTGGCAATTGTCACGGACGAAATGCCACAAAAGCCTTAAGAACCCCACCATAGATGCTTTCGTCCCAAAATACTTTCCGAGAGCATATTGTGCCCGAATCAGTGTATTTACTGAAGTTATGATTATTTAAAAGGGCTCCTGTCTGATTTATATGGCCGCACTTTATCTTCCCAGACGTGTTAATAATACATCTGAGGCGTCAGGAAGGTTGTTTTGTGTTTCCCAGCAAGATGCCCATACAATCACAAAAGCCCTTTAAACTTTCTGTGGACCTCTTCGGCAGAATGTGCTCGGAAAATCAATTGAGCTCTTATAATAGCTTTCAGTTTGGTTAATACAACTCCAGCTCTATCCGTATTCTATAGCAGCACTACTTTGGTAGGCGGGCCCTTTCACCCCCCTGTCGTACCATCAGCACATTGTAGGTGTTGGGAACAAAACAAAATCAGTCTCGAGTTCTGAAGAAAGAAGCCAAGATACGAACACAAACGCACATAAATTCAATTAACTACAGTAGCGAGCGGCTCTCGAGTCTCAAGAGAATTTCCTGTAAGCGGGGGATGATGGGAATCCCAACGATTGCTCCCAGAATTCTTTTCTTTTTTCGCTTTTACGTTGGCTTTAGTGGGACTGCACAGATTTGCGGTCCATACGCGTATTCATGAAGGCGTACCACGCTCTGAACCGTATTGAAAATAGACGGATTGCCGGTTGTACCTATAGAATGCCTGGGTATAAAGCTCTAATAGTAACGACTTTGACTGCCATTCATACTGCGACGTGCAATAAATTTCATATAGGATTCCGGAACAAATTTCACATTACTCTAAAAAACATTCCCTGGGGGGAAATGTGAGTTTCTGTTAAAGGCTGAAATGGAAATAACGAAAGCACTTGTCGGAAATTCTCTACTTTCCAGGGATCAAATGAGGAGTCTATGCTTTCATGCTATCCTGAATTGAAATTTTCTACTTAGGATATGCATTAAAAAGCACTTCCAACTCCACTGCTTCCGAACGATAACAAAGGTCAATAATGCAGAAAGGGGTTTCCGATAGCTGACGGGATTCAATTGAGTTAGTTTTTTGAATGTTAATACTCGCCATTGTGCGACCAGGACAGAACGGAAAGGAAGCTGTCTGCATCTGCTTAGAACACAGTTGGGACAGTGTAATATCCAAAGAATAACTGTCGAACGACTTTTTTTCCTGAAGATTGAATTATGTTTTTTTCATTTCCTTTCAGTTGAAGATGATGCGAATTGGAAAATTCCATTTTCAACGAATTTTCGGTGGTGAGTGCCGAGCTGTGTTTCAGGTAATCTTGGAGGAGAAGTGATACGATTTTCTTTCTTTTCCGGTGGAGAATCCCAGAACTAAAAAAGTGTTGGGGGAATTGAAGGGGATGTGTTCAGAATAGTAAGAATTTTTTAATGGAAATCTGATGACATACGATTCAGATTTGTTGCTTACGATTTCCCCTTTTGTTTGCCTTTCAGAACTTTTTATGATCTTCACGAAGTGTCTGTTACTATCTGTGTCCACTAAATAAAACTGGGTGGAATAAAAGGTGAGTTGATCACTATACTGTGCAATACCGTTTACTGTAATGAGTGCCCTGAATCTGTTTTATTTTCCACTTTGGCAGTCTCCACCTCAAGTGGATTCCTTTAAATTACAATGCATGAGGGATTGTAGTAGATTAAAGTATAATCTGGTAATATCTGATGTGTTGGGTACCCAAGAGTAGATGTCAAACGGGAACTAAAGCATTTGTAGTCAGTCCTAAACCACAAAGCATAAATATTGGGATTTGCCAAAGAGTTAATACCCGGTAGGAAATATAATGAATGCAATATCGAAGTCGTAATGTATACCTCCGATTACTATCCATTACCTTTCGCACATCGCATAGATTACATTTACATAGCGAAATCCTAGCTCATCGATTACTTTCAGCATTACAAAGTAATGTAGTATTTCACTGAAGAATGAGTAACCAATACATTCATGAAACATGACGTTTTAAATTATTTACTCAATACCTTAGTAATGGATTAATTTTAGCCTTACAGAGAGATGCAAAAATTCTTTCATAAAAATTTTAAATCTTAAAATCTCTGATAGAGAATCCAAGGTTTTTCTTGACATGTTGTTCTCTGTATACCAGATTTCAAGCTTAGCAGTAAGGGATGGTTATTGAACAAAATTATAATATAGAGCCCTGAGGTAACTCTCCATTACGTTACCATGAACCTTAATCCATGAGAGAATAGCCAAAATCAAAGGCAGAATAAAGTTTGTGAACAAGGAGGCTATGGTCTACGTTATCAAATGCATTAGAAAAATTCAAAAAGCACCAAAAGTGGTAAACATGTTCTAATCCATTGCACTTATTGTGTCGGTGGATATCTTCAAGACAACTGATTCACAACTATGGAAGCTTTGAAAATCCGACTTCCGACACGTCAAGAAAATATGTTTTTCAATATGATTGAGTATTTGTTGATACATTATTTTTTCCAGCAATTCAGACAGAAAACATAAAGGTTCATTAGTCGAAAGTCAGCTGGAGATTCAGTAAAATAGCTTCTTCGGTATTGAAATAACAAAGGCTACTTTCCAATCGCTGTGGAACGTAGAAGACATCAGATACGAATTTGTGCAGAATGTACTTAACAATTAGAGGGGTTAACATTCATTATTCATTTAATTGAATTAATAGCGAATATAAGCTTATCAAGTCCCATCCCACGAAAAGAAAGAGGATTAGTATCATTTGTAGATACAAAAATACTGGATTGCCTGATACACCCAACTGATTCACATTTGAAATATTAGAAATTGAATTCTTAGCAGAATTGAAATAAGTATTCAGTTCATCAGGATCAAGGCAGCACTCAGCTTTGAATTTTCTGTAGAATCCAGCCTGCCGGAAATTCCTCCACAGTACTTGTGAATTTAGATTGGCGCTGAGCTTGGAGCAATAATACTGCCTTTTCGAATGTTTAATTGCCACAATATGATAAGAAATCCTCACCTGATCATCAACTGAGATCGACTGAAATATTCTCTGCTAAAGCAAAGCCAGACTTTCGTCAATGTCAATATTATTGTGATTCGTTTCTTGTGAGAAATCATAGTTCAGAAAAAGCACATAATGGGGGACTGATTTGGTTATGTGAAATAATTTTATCAATTATTTGTAACGAGGATTAAATCACACATCGAGGGATTGTATGTATTGAAATAGTTCGGATACGAGTTAACAATGTTGATTGTGGTAAATGTGAGATATTCTGGTGAAGGCGGTATTCTTTCTCATCCTCAAACCAGCATGAATAGAGTTTTCTACGTTTCCGAGTACTCTTGGCATTTCTATACAGAAACTTTGAACATTTTGAGATTGCTCATCCTGGGCACGTGATCAAGCGATCTAAGCTACTAGATTTTATTGAATTATTGGAAGCCACGAAAATTCCTTACTATTGATGGCTCATACATTGTGCATATTCACAATTTCTCTCCCTTGGGCTTCACTATAGGCAAAGTTCCTGGCTTTCTACTTAAATGTTCCCAACGCATTCCTTTGTTACTTTGTATGCAATTCTGTTAATCCAGGCTCTGGGCCTTTCAGGGTTTTCAATGAATTTTCGCTACGTGTCTACATGCTACCCCAAACTCCTTACAGGATGGACTACTCGAAAAACCGTGGTACTTTTTAAGGCCCTTGATAGAATCAGATTGTGGTTTTTTCTTCTAAACGAAAATTAAAGTGGTCCAGCTTATATAATAGATCTCAGCTATTTGATATACTAAAAGCCAAATTAATTTAATTAATATTCTCAGTGTTAAATGCCCTTCACAACAAAGGGAATTGTACCTTAAGAAAAGCGCACTGAACTAAATCAACTCAAACCAAACAAAATATTTTGAAAAAAGAAAACCTGAGTGCACTGTGAAAAATCTCAGAGGACATTTCTATCAAATTAAAAATTAAAAAGCTATGCGCCTCTTGAGAGTACATAAACTTAATTAAAAATGAAAATTTAGAAGATTCCATTTTTTCTGCCGTAATTCGGTAGAAAATCTGCACCTGAAAACTCTTTAAAATTTATTTCACCTTTTCACTGAAAAGCTCGATGTCTCTTTTACCGTCGAAAGATTCAGATTCATTGTAATTTTCAAGTTGCGGCTTAAACCCTATTAACCTCATTTAAATACTCATTAACATTTTTGAAGAGCATTAAGACCATTGTTTGGAAGGAAGCAGAAAAAAAAGCTTCTCAGAATTAAATCCGCCAACATTCTTTTCCAGGTGATATCTTTCTGAGAAATTTTATTGAAATCAACATCTTCTCACCACTTCAGGTTTTATTTTGTTCATCTTCTTTGCTTTTTCCTTGCAGAAGCGAAATTCTGTTTTTCCTGACCGTCTGCGTCTGTGAGAGCTGCACAATTATTATTTCATGAAATACGTTCGAAAAAAAGGGGAAAACTTTAACTTTGCCCGGAAGTTGTAGCACTTCAAAGGAAAAAAAAACAGGAAGAAAGTTTTCAATTTTGCATACACCAACACAACTTTCAAAAGGGGGCGAACTCTTTACAAGTTAAAGAGGTGAAAGGATAAATTTAAAGTGGGTGCAGAGCACTTGGTTTGTTTTCTTCCTTTATAGTGTGGCTCAAGCTCAGAAAAAAATGTGACAGACAATAAGCGCAACGTGAAGCAGAAATATAAATTTTAACTGAAGAGATACAAAGTTGTGTCATGGTAACAAAACTAGTTAAAGTGCTATTAGTGCGGATACTGAGTGGAGAATTGAAAAGTTTAAGGGAAAATTGCCATGAAATTTGTAAATTTGTTATAATTTTGGAGTTTTTCAAATGACTAATGACCTGGATATCGTTACAAAACTGTCTTCTGGTCTGAAATATGCTCATTTCAGAGGAGCAGTTGTCTTAAAATGTCGCTTTCTGGTGTAGTAACTATATATATATAGCTAGATCATTCACAGCGTTCTTTACTGTAGAAACTAATAAACGAGAGGGATGTAACATGCAGAAAACAAGGTCGCGAATACTTGAACCGCACTACGTAGAAACACTTTGGTGAGAATGACGTCTATCCGCCATTCAAAGTAAAAAATTACCAAAAAACCTTCAAGTGCCATTATCTCTAAAATTCTGATATTACAGTAAAGAGGGATTACTCACTACTGTTGAACTGAAGACTTGTTAATATTCGTTTGGTATCACTGCTTCCTAAGACTTTCAATGAAACTGTGCAACTTCGAACTCTAATACCAAAGTCGGGGTGCCACAAGGCAGTTTATTATCCAGTAATATTTTTCTACTTTTCATCAATTGTGTCTCACCTTCAATTCAGTTTAGAGTTTTACAGATTATAGCAATCTTATTTTACATAGCCGCTGATTTTTGCGACAATACTGTTAATATTAATCAAGTATGCATGATTGGATTACTCAACGAAAACAATATAAAAATACTTGCTTGAAGGAGCGCGAATAGCTATCTGTCGTCTCATAAATGATTCCAAAATCCCCTTCTAAATGTCTTTGTCAATAAGATGAGCATTTCAAAGTCTATAACTTGAACCTCTTAGGGATTGACGCATCCAGTTGGAAGGGTCTCATTGTTGATATTGTAAAGACTGCGATGAATTTGCTGGGCTTTGTGAAGTGATACCAGAAATGCTTCACTCCATTTGATCTAGCCCTCATCTATAAGTTTAATATTAGACAAATATTTGAAGATAGTTTTCATGTGTGGACAGCAGTAGTACGCACTGCGTTCTTCGTGTTAGACAAAAGTTCAAAAGAAGGCTTTCAATATCATTCGTGACGGTGTGGATTTTTGACTGATTACTTGCATATCTGTTCACATACCCGACATCCATGCATCAAAGCAATCTCATCCCTTCACTCTTTTGCAGGAAGTCCTACTGCCGGTTCTGACTTCTCATTAGGACGAAGTTGGTGGCGGGATCTTTTTAGAATTGGGCATTCGTGCATCAGGGCTGAAGATGATGTAATTATGCTGTCTTTTCTAAATTACATCTCTTCTTGTGTCTAAAATCTGGGGTTTCAGGATCACTATCTGCCATAACAGGTAAAATGCGAGCGGGTGATGAATGAAATTTTCAGTAAATATCAACATAATCCTTCTCTATTCCTCTAGCCTCTACTCCTAATCCTCCAATGAAATTCAAGGTTTCCTATTGATTACATTGAAATCTCTCTAAGCATTGTCCTTGTCGAAGACTAAACATCTAACCGTTCCGCAGACATTAAGTAGCACTTACATGGCAAATTATCCATTTATCCAGGCATGCTATGTTTGCCCCAGAGCTAATTCCACATGGCTGAGAATTTGGTTCAAACAAATCACACCTGAGGTTGCACAATCATATGAATGAGGTTGCCTCCATAGATTTGATGATTCGGATATAATGCAAACGGCAAATAGACCCATTGCCGCAATGTCAACGTGTGACGGACGGTTCAAGTGTTATATATGCCACTGGGCTCCAGTGCCTCTCGAACTGGAACAGAATTTAAATACCATCCAGAGTCAGATACAGATTCATATATATTCATATTATATATATACATAATGGATGAATAAACAGAATTACGTCCTGGAAACAGGAAACCGTGCAAAGTAATGTGACCACAGTTTGATATTAGTTCCCTTTACGAACCCCGAGGCTTATGTAACCAACAGAAGAACAGAGCTTTAGTGGAAAATTTTGGCAGAATGTCAGATTTCGTCTGGCTTCCGTTCTCCATCCATCAAATTAGATTGCGTCTTTAACTTTTAGTTAGACTGTTTGTACGGTCCCTCATTAATTTGTGTCGTACTTGATGGGGCTTCTTAGACGGTAATTTAGAATCTATCAGAAATATCCGGGAATCACTGTATCCGTTGAAATTCGTGGAGGAGTCGTTTAGTATTAAGTTGTTTGCGAAAGGTAATTAAAGAAGGAAATCAGGTGTTTGAGAAATCGTGTAAATTTAGATGTAATTAGCGTTGATTGGCATTGAAATTGATGACTTCTTTGATGACATTTGATGTCATGGGATATCATCGATGATGAAGAAGTGCCTTACAAAACAGAATTCCTGTCTATATTTCTTTCCCCATTTAACAAAAATGCAAATTCGAACCACATACTAAATTCCAAACGATACCACCAACAACCTCATTCATAACAAATTCTCTACGAAAACTTTACTTTTTAATACTCGAAATTCACGTACGAATGTTAACATCCAAAAGGCATAGGGGACTGACTGAATATATACAAACTTTGTTCCTAAGTTTGTTCAGGAGGAAACTTTGCACTTTTAAGAAACTCCATTCTCTAAGAGCTGTAGTGAAAAATATCAAGATTTGCTTAAGGAAAACTCACATTCAGGTAACTTCCACGTGAAAAATGGAAATTACCATTTATTTAAACTTTCACATGATAACTATTACCGGTCGTATACCGGAATGGTACAAGTTTACCTTTACGTGAAACTGTCTGCTAAGTGCATTCTGAAACATCCTAAAAATTTAAAGGAACATTCTGGGCTGAAAAAAGTAGTAAAAATATTAAAAATTGTTTCCTGAATCAACCGCATTCATTCTCGGCTACCTTACAAGGAAGTAACATACTTTTCAGAGTACATTTTGAAAGAAGTTTCACTTCCGCACAAGAACTCCTTTTCAAAATCCCTGAGCGAATTTTCCAAGACATTGAGGAAGCACTTCCATAACATTTGTGACATCCACTTTTTAAACTGCAATTTATATTCTCTTTCAGGGCGTCCATTAAAGCACACAGAAAAAAACCTGTATTAGAATCTTCCTGACCTACGTGAATGCACGGCATATACTTAAAAGAATGGAACTCCACTAAATAATTCACTGTCTATGGTAAACATATGCTATTCGATCTTCTGTGAAAGGATGCAGCCGAGTAGTTATCTAATGGATACCGAGTTACCTTTCTTTCACCAGCAACAGAGATTCTTTAGCCTTAGGCCAATGATTGGTGTAGTTGTTTTGTGTGGGAAACAGTTCCATTCGGGAAAGCAAACAGAACAGATACAGACTATAATATGATGGTATTATAAGATGCCTGAACGTTATGAATGACAGGATTTAATTGTGCTGCAGTCTGAATGAGTAGAAAAGTTTTTACTTCCTCTTGACGTTCAAACAGACCAGCACTACTTAAGGTCGCGTTTTTGCGGACTTTGGTTCAGTCTAGAACTTTCTCATATCGTGCTAACTCACAGAAGTTTGTTGGTAATAAAAACGCGAAAAGTATATATAACATAAAAGAAAACAAATTTATTTCGTATAAAAATGATTAAAATGTTAAAATTTCTTATAAAAATTCATACAAAGTGGCGTTGAGGATTTAAAGGATTTTTAAGTGAGTGTGCAAATTTAGAGAAAAAGGAATTTAGAAATTCTAAAAAAATGTTGTCTATCCACTTTATTTGATTGGTACCTTCTTGTGTTGTAATCTCTGCATTTTAGAACATTAAAAATCTTATAGTGTAATGTGAAAGCCTTCTTAGGATTGAAACAAATTCCATATAATTGTTTACGCTCATAATTCGCATATGTGTCATCGATGATATCTTCAATGAATTTTACCACAAAAATCATCGATTACCAAAGCATTAATGGATAAATAATTGAAATTCGACTATTTTAATATACCTGGAATAGTATTTGAATGTACTATCAAATTATTATTAAATTGTCATATTATAAATCATCCATTACCAAGTAATTATTGCTCCATAAAGAAACAATTTGAAACGGGTTTTGATCCGTGTATGCATCGTTAATTACAACTTCTGTGCATTTTTGACTAAAGAAATCATTGCTTACCAAAATATTAGTATTAGAATTCCGTGGATATATCAATGCCAAAATACCAGGATTATATACCTTACACTAAATTAGCATCTCTCTATTGATGAATGGAATAAAAAGATAATATCCTTTTCGAATGAGTCAGGCTCTACAGTACAGTGCACTACTTATATGATTAGATTTCACTTTTGTAGAGCAGGGTTTTCATATATTTTTTTATCTTAACCAGAATAAATGTTAAATTTGGAAAATTTTCAGAAAAGCTTACAGTAGAACGTTTTAATGTTTTCTGTTTTTAAGTTCCAGTGGGAGGTTTACAATCAAAATGTTTCCAGTAAAGTTTCACTAGAATTTTTCCCAAAAAACTTTATGTTTTATGATAAAGTGATAAAATTGAAAAAGTGAAAAAAGTAGTGAAAAGTTATGCGTTAGAAGATGTGGAATATGTCTTAATGTAAAATAGTATATTGAATAAATAATATAGTAATCTTCAATGAATTGACTTAAGCAATTTGAAATAATAAAGAGCAGAAAATTTTGTTCAGTAACATCAAATTTCTACTCTAACTTGCTCTGAGTTTTTTTTACTTAGTATTTAGTCGGGATTTTTAACAGTTTTTAGAAAGTATATTCAGATATAAGAATTGAACGTTGTTTATGATGACTGACTAACTTGAAATTTTGTACAGATATGGTTTAGAATTGAGACGTAGGTTACCAAGCATTAAAAATGTCCAAAAATTCTAAAAAAGCTTAAAAATATGTACAGACCAGACTACTACTATGATCAACTTCAAGTTTTATATACAAGTAGTTACTTCTTTATTAATCGCTATAATGGGGTTTAATTTGGGCAACGTCATTAAGTATTTAAGTTCCAGATTTTGACTCTGAATTCAAGTTTGAATTCTGGAGGTCGAAATAGGACCCTGGGAAACAAATTTGAAATTAAAGGGACGAAGTTAAACTTAAAGTCAAAGAGTTTGAGGGTGGCAGTAAGATTTTTATTTTTGGAGTTGGTTTTTGATATTTGTTGTTGAACTTTACGATAGGGAGCCAAATTTTGAGTTTTTAAGTTGAACTCTGAGATTTAGGACCAGACTTTGAAGTAAGCAATTGAACTTTCACTTTTGGAGTTGGACACCGAATCTCGCTATTAGAGATAAGATTTTGGAATCCCAATCGTTGTCGAAGTGTCGGAATTAGACTTTAACTGGACTATGACTCTTAGTTTCAGGCTTATATGGTGATTTTTGTAGTTGTATTGTGAATTTCGATATCAAGCAAATTCAAATGTGCATTTTGTTTCATGAGACCTTATCTTATACTCATAAGTATAAAAAATAGTGAAAAAACTTAGTTTAGTATTTTCTTTATTAAATTATGTATGAATAATAATTTTCCAATAAAACTTGCTTCAAATCGTCTAGAAGAATTTTCTACTACTTCTTCTACAAGATGTTGAAAAATTCCTTTCCACACTTCTTTCAAAACTTTTAAATGATTGATCCTTGAAAAGCACCAATAAGTATGAGGCCAGGCTGGATGCTTCTACCACTTCCATGCTTTCGATCATGGATCTTTGTCAGAGGTTTTTATCTCGAAAGTGTTAGTCTGAATCCCATGCTTCTACGAAGCTGCAATACTAATTGGAAAACTGATTTCTCCTGAAGGCAAATGTGAAGCCATCTTCTAAGTGTTTATCACCTTACCCTCTTAACCTCTTTCTGTGATAGAGTACAAATACGATCCTTTCTTGTGTTTTACTGGCTGATGCAGTGTGGATTCAGCCTTACATTTTGGTAATGGTGCCAGATGATTCTACTTCGTCAACATTTTGATGAAAGTTTGAATACATCCGCGTAAACGAAGCGAGAAGTAAAATGTTGAGGTCTTCGGAATGCTGCAGTCAGAAAATCTAGGACTGACTTCCAGTTGTTTATTTTCTGCCAAGGCTGTGCGTAACATCATGACATATACGAAAAAAGGAAAATATAAATTAAAGGAACCAAGTATTGAAAAGTGAATCTAAAGTTGCCACGTTTGGGCAAACAGACTATTTTTTTTCAAAGGAATTTTATACTACAGAATAAGCGCAACTATCTATATCTCTTCTGGCAACCGAGCTACCCTCATAGTTCCGTCTTCGTAGAGTATTTAATTTTGGCTTGATCAAACTTCATTTGCTCTACAGATTAACCAAAATAATTTTACTGTAGGACGTGAGTCCTTGGACAGTTTTGGATAGGAAGGAGTGGAGGGCGGGCAATTAAAAGGCGAGTAACTTAATCAAAATTAGAGTCGGCAATCCATTTATAGGTTTGCTTGATTAAAAGCCATTTAAGAGGAACTTTGAGAATAGAAATAGAATAGAAAGTGATAAGAGAAGAGAAAGCTTTACAGTCTTCCGCTTGAAAACAGGATAATAGATGTTAGTATAAAACTGCTTAGGTCCTTTATTTTATTAACACAATTACGGGACATGTTCTCGTTCGACATATTCTGAAGAAGATAAGTACGACAAACACCAAACTGTGCAGACTATGAGACCTCTAAGCTAATCACTTGCGATTCCAATCCTAAAGTTGACACGCATATTTCACCCTAGATAAGGTCTGCAATCCATCTGCAAGAGCAATAATCGACCTTGTTGTAACAATCGACATTATATAATTACCTTAAGAAGAAACCCCAATAGACCCAACAATTGTCTCAGTATCAGCAGGGTCTCAAAGACTCTTAAACCTAACTTACCCGAACATATTTAGTGCAAGTCCTATGACCTGAATTTTCATGGAGTTCAGTCAAACAGTTCCTGGTCAATTTGAAATATAATAAAAGGGCAGGAAATGAAGCCTGAGGAACTCCACGGAATCAGAAGAATTTGATTATGCTCTGAGAGTGAGGAAAAAAAATCATATTCTACTGCTTTCTATAGAAATCAGTGCCGTGTTTCTATTTTTGTTTTAGGGATGTTTCTACTCCATTAAATTTCAGTTGATTTCATTAACTCTCTATTGTCTTTTTCGTCCCACTTGAAATTCTTCTCTTGGACTGTAGCACTTCACAAAAGTTAATTTTCCCTTCATAGGGACATTTATTCCGTTTATAGAGTGAGTAATTTATATTGGAAAGTGCTTAAAAAAGATTTACTTCATGTGCCGGGCAAATATAACATAAATTTCGTGGAAATTAATTTAACATCAGAATTCCTGGGACGTTACACAAAGAGCAATATATCATAATTATCGGAACCACGAAAATCGAGTTTGCATAATTTTAATGGGGGGTCCTTCCAATAGTTAACTTGAATTACCATAAAGAAACTGGAAATTAAATGGAATTACTCAAAACAATTTACATAAATTCTCCTTCTCCTCTGTCCGTTCGTCCTTTGGGTCCGGTGCATGCATCCGAGCGAAAGGATGATGATGGCTTCGGCCAATGTCTTGTGGTAATTCGAGTGTCCTTTTGACGATAATTGCGATCAGATCCTTTTAAGGAAACCACACTGCCCGGAATAACAAATCATAAAAGGACATCCACACAAACAAATAAATAGTGTACAAAGTCCTGAATATCAAGTAGGGTATTTCAATAATTTTATATTTTCCTCCCTGTTTTCCAGATCAATTGATTCTGGAGGAGATGTCAGATTTGAGGAGCCCCAATTCAAAAGGAAACGTCATCAATAATTGAAGGGAGCCACCATTACAGTATACGAGGACGGAAGAAGCGACATGAACCGAAGGCGAACCTCTCTAATCCTGTTAACGTAGTCCATTGCCATCTCTGCTCCATCTGGTTATAGCGAAATTACGAGTGACAGAGGCCCATCAAGCATATTAGATGGAAAGGAAATATTTTCTGGCTGGAAGTGGCATTGCCTTCGGATCGGATCGGAGGACGAGCCCTGTTTGTTTCAGCACCCACCGAAATTGGAATGAATTCTTGCAGGGTTTTTAGTTGATTTCGTTTTTGTCTTTATCCTCCATCCATTGAGGACAGCAAAAATCGAAAGGGACATGAGTTCTTCATGTGGTCATATAAGGAGTCATGCGTTTCTTCCGAAAATGTGCTCAAAAGGATGCTGTAAGTAGCTCTGATTTATTTATAAAATGTTTTCCGTGTTTACGGTCGTTTGCGGCTGATGTATTAATTTTATGCCTTCCAAAATATCCCTCCGGGCTATGGATGTTACGTTCGCAACACATATATCTTCTGGACAGATGTCATGACTCTTATCTAAATTGGCAATTGATAGCAATCTCTGCAAACTCAAATAGACGTGGCATTTTTCGCCTCTTTGGAAGTGTTTTCTTTTCAAAGATAAATAAAAAACCAGCTCCGGATTTTTGAAGAATACAACGGACGTCTGCGTAAACAAAGGCAGAAAAATTGTTGATTTTTGTTATCTATCGTTGCGAAAGAAAGTGTACCTAATGTCCTGGGGCCCGTTTTGTATACTTGCGTAATGTTAAATAAAAGGAAAAAAATACGCTTCCTCCTGGAAAATTAACGAATAGAACTGGGAATCGTATGGTAGAACGACCGGATGATCCCACACCAATTAACCTTTTTCGTTCACTTTCTTGGTTTACATGGTATTTATCTGGGAAAATGATATACGTCTTTTCATTTTCTGTTTTTCATTGCTTACTTTTTTCCCGGAAAAGGAACTATTGGAGCGAGGGGAGTGTTAGCAATTAATACGAAGAAGGGTCTATTAGAACGGAAAGTAAATGTTGGAGTTGAGCGATTAAAGCATTTTTTTTTCCTTTTTTTGATTGATGTACATAGAGGAGGGGAATTCACGTCGTTTTCAGAGCAATAGACAATATTTATCAAGAATGATCTCGTGTTCCGGAAAAGTTAAAGTAAAACTTTGTTTAGATTTCAAAAACAGATACAAAAGTTTGTTTTGTTATACTTATATACCTCAGCTTTTTGAGGCTGGGGTATAGAAGGTCTGGGCCGGTTCTGATCTTAATCTCAGGTCAACGAGTATTCCTCATCTTTTGAGAAGTGGTATTTTAAACACCTTTAAATACTACTGGAGAATAGGAAAATAGTAAAGCTGGTAGTATATGAGCGGTTTAAATGGTAAAACATATAAAAAAAAGCTTTAATAAAATTAAGGTTTCAAAACTTAATATCAAGGACCGAGAATACTATTCAGGGCTTTTCTAACCAGTGTTACGTCATTCTGCTAGGTTTGCAAAATTGTTTAAAGTTTAAAATGTTCATATTAAACGAAACTTTTCTTACAATTTTTGGATTCCAATGTTTTCTCCATGAATATCCAATGGATCCAACGGTATTTCCAATATAATCTACCATAGAATAATTTCTGTATAAAATGCTGACCCTTACATCTTACAGAAATTTCCTTCAGCAGAACGGAAATAAAGCACATTATCATCGTCAGTTTTCTCTACGGTTATAGGTCATGCCATTGGCCACCTCATACACTCAAATTCAATCCAATCTTATCCTTGCGATTTCCTTAGAGGTATATAATAAATAAACCACTATATGAATATACATCGTCCTCAAGTCATTAATAAGTCTCACTGAAAATAGAGAAGGTCTACGCAACGAACCTTTCGGAACACCATAAAAAATAAGGATTCTGCCCAGGAAATTTAACTCCCTTGCGCTCGTCGTAATCCATAGCAGATTAGCTTGTCTTTAATTCATTCTTAGAATGAACCCTTTGATTCATTCTAGTTATTTTGCGTTTTTTTAACTCACAAAACGAGTAAGCTTAAATTAGTATCATTTGGATGATAGCTCCAAGCTAGCTTAGGGCTGTGTCAAAAATCATAAGAAATAATTAAAGATAAGAACTAGATCTTAAGAATCTATTTATAGCACCGATGGACCAAAATAGGACTATGATCCAAGCCTAAAATTGGGAAGAAATTAAAACCTGTAAAAACAGTAAAAAATTTACAGTCCACAGAAACCGCACCTCTTTTGCACTTGTACACAAAGTACTTATCCGACTTGGGGGAAAACGTAAAAAAAACACTTCGTTATATCCATTTTCTGGTTCCACCCTCGTCTTCCAGTGAAATGAGAATCGTACAATAAATTACTCTCCTCTGAAGGGTTAGAAAGCCTACGACAGCATTTTCCAACCATCCCTTCCAAAATCCATGGAAACGCATACACTTCGAAATTAAAATCCGACAAGGATTTTTTTATTGTTCGTTTCATTCCTAGGATGGATATTTTCGAAGTTCCAAGGAAATTGTCGTCGTTTCCTCATTTTGCACCCCTTCAGAAGATCTTATTTATTTTGTCATCATAACCACTGCCAAAGGGAGCGAAGAACCATAAACCCAAGGCGAGCGCGCTTAATTATTTTGTCATTTGCCGCTTCTGTCAGCCTTGGAAAGATAATTTAATTCTTAAGAGCAATTTAAGATGGCATTTGCCTTGACGTAATAAGGGTTGGTTCGCGCTCAGATTCCTTCATCTTTGCACATCCGAAAGAATATATCTGCGCTTGAAATCGTGTCGAGTTCGCAAAGCTTCAAAACGACACCCCGGCTCTGCTTTTTGGATAAAAATTTCGAGGGCACTTTTATACGGTAGCTACGTTTCACCCTCGTCGAGAGCAATCTTGTAATTTATTTTAGCCATCCCCAGTTAATGGAGTTATTTAAGAAGTAATCGTTAAATTTTATGATTATCCGTAGGGTCATTAATCGACTGCAAATACGAGCGCACCCTCGTCCGGATTGGAGCTTTATTAATTTACATCGACAAGCAGTTTATGTGCTACTCCAGGGATGCTGATAAGCATGATAAGCGCTGTTTGAATAGGCCCTACAATGAGCCTACTCGATAGCTACACCTCGGGGCAGCAGCCGCCCGTCCGGCCAAATGAACAATGGATCGAACACTTCGCCCGGATTTTTCCCAATTGTTCTTGTTAATATTCTTGTAGGGGCGTAAAAGGCTTCCACTAGTGATTTGATGAGGCAATTTATTTATAGTGGAATTAGGGATGCTTTACGGGCATTACTCCTTTAATTCGAATGTTCTTGGGTTCACTTCCAATAAGCCTGAACATGATTTTATGGTATTTTAATGATTCTGAGATTGTAGAAGTTCTAGGCAACCTCTGCTCCAGTTAAACCGAAATTCGAGTTTTAAACGAGAGGTCAAAACTCGTGTCAGACTGAAATGTTATCTACTTTTTCCCAAAACACAAAGCACGACATGTCCCACTTGGTAATCTGGTTCTGGTGCAAAATTCACTGATAGTTTCGTGCACGGCTTTCAATCAGTCCTGGTGGCTAATTTCACAGAAATTTCCCGGAACCTGATCCTGTCCCACTTTACACGATGGGATAAATTCCGATTATTTGCACTTCCACATGGTGCGACTATCAAGGGGTACACTTCATGTAGAGCTCCACTTCAACACTATTCAGTAACATGAGATAGACCTGAGATAAATTAAATGAAACTCGTCGGGGCGTCATTTGTACAGCCTTTCATAAGTTCGCAGCAGTTTCCGCGGTTGTCTGATTTTTTGAGATTAAATTTTAAAATCAGCATCCATTGAAGTTGGAGTCTATGGTTTCGCTTAAAAATTACTCAGGAAATTCATCCGGCTTTTCATTTAACCCGATTTCAGGTGCCATCAGGGATAATTTTTTGTCGACGGGGGCTCTTTTGTTTTTAATAAACGGAAAATGTTGTAATTTGATGGTTGGAATTATCCCCAGATTTAACCTTTTCTAAAATTACAAAAGATTTGTTGGGAGATTTTAATTTTTGAACCGGGAAACAACTTGTGGGGTAAGGATAGGGCTAAATTTAATTTATCCCAGGCTGCAAGAACTCCTATATTCTACAGATATGGTAACCAAGGTCACGAATTCTTTTGCCACCCATTCCCCGGATTCTAAATTTTCTTCTCAGGGGTTACCTCCTTTTTACACATAAATTTCTTACAAAGTGGTGACCAGATAGGTTTCTAATTAATTTGACGCTATTCTAACGCCTAACTTCTGTCCCTTTTTAGTGCTAAAAATGGATGAATCGATGATGTTCCTATTTTCGTAATTTTAATAAGACGTTGCCCACTGGAGTATATCAAAGGGTTCTCCCAAGAGCTATCGATCTAGGATCCTCCAGATGTCACGTCCCATGTCTATGAATTAAAAAAATTCATCATCCAAAGACGATAGTTTATCAAATTTCCTGCTCATCTATGGATGAGACACTTCTACATGCAGTACAAGAAGGCCTCCTTTTTTACTAAATCATGTTTTTTTTTTTAAGTTTTCTGCGTTTCTTGGTATTTTTAGGATTTTCTTTAAGAATACCTTTGGTTGTTTATCATGGATCCTTTGTCAAGACTCATTCGGTATATGCTTCCATTCAATTCGGTATATGCTTCCATTCAATTCAGATTAGACAAGGCGTAGTCTTAACAAAACCTTTATCGAAGCGGGGATCATATTACTAATGTGAATTTTTCTGAGAAATATCTCCAGTGGCTGCTTCTCCGATACCTTGCACGTAATAAATTCATTAGTAGCCTACATAAAAAACAGTGTAGCAATGGTGCACAAAGTTGTTGTTAAACGCCTGAACTTGCTAACTTTTGCTTGCATTTAGGTGAGGAAGTGAAGTGTTCTTTAACCATAGCAAGAGGTTCAACAATCCTTTGACTTAAGTTATAGTATAGACTTACTATACATTTACCACAATAACCATCTTACATGATCTCGTTAGCACCTTTTTAGACGTTGAAGGAACTTTTAACAACATTTCCTTTGAGGCCATAGGAGGGGCATCCATCAGTAAAGATTTAGAATTCTCTAGTGATTTTCATGCCGGCAATTACAGTGAAGCTCAGACGGAAGCTGAGAACGAGCTTTGTCCCCTTTGTTGTAGTCATTGGTCACCAATGATCTTCTGAAAAAATCATCAGATACCGGCTACTATCTATCCATCATATCTCTGATAAAATCCAAAGTTTTAATTACAGTAAAAAATTGGTGCAAACAAGTCAACCCACAAAGAACACTCTTGGTTCCTTTTGCAAGAAGAAGGAAGCTCTCCCTTATAGCTACAACTCTTGAGGGCACTACCATTCAATTTACAACTGGGATCAATTAAGTCTAAAAAAAATCAGAGGTTAGCCTGTCTGGGAGTTTCGGATGCAATGAGAACCTGCCCCACAATAGCCTTGGAAGCTCTGTTAAACTTCCTTACCTTACATCTTCATGTAAAAAAGGAGGCTCCGTGTGCACAACCTTCTACCACTGAATTTTCTACAACGTACTTGTAAAAGTGGCCTCATAAAAATCCTGGATGAATTTCAAGAGATCTTTCCGGCCACCACACTATCCGATGTAATGCAGAAGGACAGCCAAGTATTTTACTTTGGTTCCAAACTGCCTTTCGCTAAACAGAACTATCTCAATTCTTCTTAGTTTCATTCTTCGATACTACTGCTCCAGCTTATTAAATGTTGCCTGCGCATCCCTTGAAATATTTCTACACAACCCTTGAAATACTTCCATGTAGCCCTTAATAATCTATGCCTTTCTGCGCATCTATGTCTTTCATGTCTAGATTCAACAGCAGATCGTGCGCAACAAAAATCCACAACAAAGGAGAATATACTGCTTCCTGTGGCATCCCCTTGTTACTTATTGTTTCATTATTTTACTGTAAGTAATACCATCTTTGATGACAAAAGGAACACCTTGTAGCATCTGGGCAGCTTACCAGTCAGTCTGCCATGTTTAGTAAACCTTAATGAACAAACTAACTAGGTTTAGTAGTATTTAGATAGTAGAATACACCATTATGTTCCAATATCCATAAGTTGGGAGTATCGGGACTGATCTTACATACCTTGTGGATGTAGAGACAGGCCAAGGGTAAATGGAGGAGGTTTCGCATATTCACGTCTCTTTAGTCAATCGTCTAAAAACAATTTTTAACTATCTACCCTGTACGAAAATAATGCCCTAAATTTTGTACTAATCAACTAATACTTCTCCTTTCTAAATTTCTTTTCAGATTCATGAATCTCCAGAAAGCATTGACGTAGCCAACATTTCAAATCGTCTGGAAATCTTTCCCAAAGATCGGGTAATAGAATTTTTTCACTTCGGTCAAGCAAAAATCTCAGATAGTAGACAACGTAGAAATGTTCAGCGGGAAAAGTCAAGCGGACAACCGCAAAACGACATCAGTCAAGATGAAGCAATACAGAGTGGCTTACAGATACGATCGGTCGCATATAGCCCCCCACACCCCAGTCTATCACATATTTTACAATCATTGTATACAGACCATATTATAGTATATACCAGGCATTGCCAGAACCTCATACGACTAGCGAAATTCGTACTATGTTTTCTGTACTTTATCATACTGAAACCACTACTGTTTGGTTACCAAAAGATTCAATTTTTAGATAGCAGTTTTATAGAGTACTTAAATGTTTCCAGGAGTAATGACTTAGTCGTTAAATCTTTTGTAAAAAGCCCCAAGCAGACGGAATACGATATCAGCTCTAGTGAGATTGGTAGAAACGGTCTAGTGAGTGATGAATGGCAGAGGACCTCAATAAGTGCATTTAGTGGTGCTATAGACCATGAACCAATTCTAGACGTGGTGCATAGTAGAAAGAGTGCAGTGCAGAGTGTGTGGACAGATGTGGTGTGTTCTCAAAGTGCAGATGAGAATGTAGCAGGAATGCATCCTGTCCAAGAGAGTGCTGATGATGGTACGCGTTGGACACAGAGATGGAACACCACCACATGTCTAGCACTTAAATCCCAATTTAATTCTGTGTTAAATTTTTGTGATAAGCGTTATTTGAAAATCTTCCTTCGTGGTGTTGTTTTTTATCTGGGGACGGTGGTTGCACCAGAAGATTCAAGGGAATTTATAGATGGAATTGATTACTACTACGACCCAAAACAGTCTTTTTATAACTTGCTTGCTCGACTTAAGTGTAAGTGTAAATTTGCAACGATTTCCTTAGTCCACGTGTTCAGTGGTGTCAGCAGAACGAAGGCGTACAGCGAATGTTGGTGCAGAGGAGCTGTTTTGTTTCAAAGATATTCCTACGAATTTTTAACGAACCTTTTGTACAAATTTAAAATTATTTCGTGGTTGTTAAAAGTTGTGAAGTTTTCGAAAAGTTTTCTGTCAAAATGGAACACCAACATCCGACATAGAAATGGGTTCCGGACACGTCTACTAAATATGCTACTTCTGTTGATTCTGTTGTCCTGTATGCCTCACATAGCAGCATCCTTTCATCACAATATTAAATACAGCATGAATGTAGTGAAAACGAAGTATGGATCCTTAAGGGGCGTAGTTGTTCGTTCAAATCCCACCGTTGAAGCTTTTCTGGGAGTTCCTTATGCATCACCACCAGTCGGAAGTTTGAGGTGAGTACAATATTTGGTAATTTTTCGAAATTTATAGTTATGTAAGTTTTGGGGTACTGATGAGGATACTGATTTGCTAAGTTATCATGGGATTTTAATTTTGAGTATATCGGCTGAAAACGAAATGAGACCAACTGCTATAGTATTAATTTGCTCTTTTATGATGATAAATACCCAAAGGCATTTAGGATATTTTTGTATTGAATTAAGGGAAATGTTAGCAGCATGTATAGACGTATAAAACTCAGTACGTACCTTCTTTAGGTTGTTCAACTTCGATTCAAGCACCGACACTATGGAATTATCAGTATTTCATCCCTCAAGTAGTAGACGAGTTTTTAAAAACGCTATCAGGTATCTTAACTTGTGGTGTTATATTTTATTAGTTATCACATAGTACAATAGCAATATAGAACTTATTTCCGGGCTAGTTATTTGGTGATCTATAGATCAGAGTTGGGCAGGTCCCAAAGTAAAAGTACTTAAATTCAAGTACAATTCCACAGGTCTGAGTACTTTAGCGTATGTATAAAAAGTACTTGTAACTAAGTACTAAAATTAATGAGTACTTTTTGAAGACCTTTTCCCAATGTTACACGTAAAATAAAAGCTGTCACTTCTTACTAAAGTGCAAGTCCGATTCGTATTGAGAAAATTAGGAAGGATAAATGAAATTTTTGTGAAGTCTTCCGGGTTCAAGAATGATCCTGGAGTGAAAGAAAGAGGGGAAGGTTTAAATTGATGTGGCTCGCACTGAATGACGTTGAAGAGGTCTTTCGTGTGCTATATATTGTGGCTAATTCAAAGGCTCGTATAGTTATATATAGTCACTAATTAGCTTAAGAAACACTTAAGTAAAGATCTTGGTACTAAAGTACAAAACTAAGCCTTAAGTACAAATAAATAGAAGCAAGTACTTATATTCCAATTACTCAGTAGGGGATTTTAAAAATATTTAAATCTTAATTAATGAAAAAATACTTAGTGAATAAGTTTCACAACCGATAGAAAAAACATAAACTCAATGACGTAGTTTTCGGAAACCGGATCCTAAATAAAGAAAACAGATTTTTTTTCAACTTTTTTTTAAAACTTCATTACCGCTTTGTGTGTCCTTTTATTGATACTATTAGAAGAAGTATAACTTCTGCTTTAAATAGGTATTTTTGAAAGCCTGCATCTATTGGTTAAGAAGTTATTGGGAATTCAGTGTTTGATGGTAAAAAATCAATGGCCTAAAATTTCAAAAATTGAGATAAATGGCCTCATTTCAATTATTTCGGTCTGTCTATCAAAAGTCACTAATTACTCTGCTAAAATTAATTTCTACATTTTTATATTATCTCTCATCCTTTTCGTTTAAAATGATAAAATTTGTGCATTTCAAAGCGAATTCCACCGTCCATCATTGCTTTTAAAGTTTCTGAAAATTCAGCCAAATTTACTAATTTCAAATTCAGGAAACAACGTAATTTCCGATTCATCACCGGAAATGCATGGAATTTCTAAATTTGATGTGAATTACAAAAAAGGCCCTCCCACCCATGGTATGCGTCATAGTTTATATGTAAAATGGGGAAAATTTTATGCATGCATTCCTCCCCCACACTCCATAAAAAAGCATAGCTACAACGAATATTTTAATATTTCCAGGTTTATGCCTCCAGTAACACCATCAACATGGCGGACAATTCGACTAGCAGATCGTTTTTCAGCAGTTTGTCCACAGGCTGCACCAGTACCCCCAAATGGACCAGAAGCACTTCTGGAAGTACCTCGAGGACGTTTGGCACAATTACGACGGTTACTGCCACTGTTGGCTAACCAGTCTGAAGACTGCTTGTATTTAAATTTGTATGTGCCAAGAACGTCTTACCCAACTTCAGCAACGAGTTTTTCGGGTAAGTAATTATGTGGCTACCACTTGACTTTAGGCTAAGTGCCCCAGACGTAGGACGTACCGGTCATAGCATCCTTCCTTGACTTTGTAATGGCTCCACTTTAACGAACTGCATTCAAAAGCACCAATAAATTAGTGCGTTTGTGCTGGTATCCCATTAGGTGGATACAGTCTGGTCTAAAAGTGACATATGCGGACTATTCGAACTGGAGGGTTTCTATAGAGTTTTTGCGGCTACTTGAAAATGTCGTAGAACTGCTACCAACCAAGAGCCCACCCACCTATTCCATCCCTTTGTTCCACTAACGAGGGCACCTAAAAGAGCAGCTCCATTCAAGTATAAAATAAAATTACTCATGTGTACTTGTCCTTAATTAAATTGACAGCATTTAATGGTGGAAACGATTCCGGGGGAATCTTGTCCTTGCACACCGAGCAGCAGTGCTCTGTTATTTACTTGCTCCTGGTGCAAACGGTAAAGGCTCGCAACATTCATTAAAGTTTGCTCGAGGTGCCAAGGTATAATGAACACTATCCGGCTGCGAAGAGAAAGGATTCAGGTGGTGGCACTTCTTCTGCAGTAAGAAATGAGTGTGGAAAACATCCCCTGAATGCTCGTTTCACTTAACTTAATTGCTCCAAAAGTAAGTTTATCTGCCATAAGAAAACTTCGTGATTAATGCTGTTTTGTAGGAGTTCTTTAATATATATATATATATATTTTTTAACAGACGACATAAAGTTTGTTGTATAACTTTGTTGCTTACACGAATTGCCCATTCAGGCAAATTGGTTGAGTGGGCTTTTAAGCACCCTTTTAGAAGCCTGGATGAGTGAGAAAAGTTTGTAGCCAGAATATTATTTCGGTTGGTGATTTGTAAACCTTTTCTGGTGTGGGTTATTGGTGTTTAATGCTGAAACCGGGGAGTCGGTGGTTTACATTCACGAGGTATTCGGTTTGAATCCTATCGACGTCTACCAGCTTATCCTATTCACAGAGAATAATTTAGCATAGTTTGTAGCAAACTAAATATATTTTAAAAAAGAATCTCAGAAGTATCTTGACTTCCTTGTACAATAGAAATCTCCATGTTTGCCAGACATGACATAACAAGCCTCCACAGACGACATGATTATTGTTTTAGTAGAGCTTCCAGGAACTTGGGAATTTTTCAAAATCACATTATAGCAGTTATTGGCTAAACTGGTGTTTTTAACCCATTCGCTGCCACAATTAGTAGAAAAGCTTTCGTGAGAAAAATATATGTAAAAATTCACTTAGTAAGAGAGAGTTAAAAAGCTTCTTGAATATACTCGGTGCTGAATCGAATGGATTAAAACATTCATAGGGAGCCATATCAATTCCGTGAATTTGATTAGACCTAGCTTTGCTTAACATCCCTAAAACCTCACTAATTCTACTTCTCTATTCAGAATGGGGTCAACAATAAACCTCGGCACGGCTTAGTGCATATGCAATTTCTCTACAAGCGGATTTGAAAAATTTCCAAATACACTTACCCACCACGGAGACGAGCAGGCTGAGGCGTCCACAGTCGAAGAGTAGAGAGTAGATAAGCTACGTGAAATTGCGCCAGAACTCTTATAGCTAATCTGCTTCGGATATTATCCCTTGATGTATAGGAGTCGGTTAGCAACAATAACGCAATCACATGCATTTTATAAATCCTACCTTCATATCCAATCGATAACTATAAGTAATTAATTTTTTTCTGCTATTATTAAAAAGCTTGATCGTTTTTTAGTACTTTTAGTACCCCAAATTTTAAGTTACATGCGGATGTTACTGGAATTCGTGATTTTGGCGATCTGCGGTGCATGGTACCACTGGAGTGCCACAAGGTTCCACAGTTTGCCTTATTTTTTACGCTTGTGTAGTAAAACTTAACTAACTAGATTACGAAGAATTTATAAGTTTCCAATCGAAATGATTGGTTTATATTTCACGTACATCACATCAAAAACAGATTCAAGTTCCACTAAATTGGTAACTAAATAAACATCAACTGTTTCTCATTTAAATTTAAATTGATTTTATCTTCGATATCACGTATAGAAAAAGAAGGAAACGACGAAAATTACATTTTAGGGGCACAGGATAAATCCAAAGTTTTCCCCTTCTTTCCCAAACTTCAATTGCTTCAACCTCTTGACAGGAAAAAAGAGTCTTCAATGTCTCAACATTTGACTTCCTCTGTTACACGAGTCCAAGTCAAAGTCCTTGATAAAGTTTCATTCGGGACAAAGAAAAAAAAGGACAACGAAAAAGCTGGAGAAGTACACGAAAACTTTTATTTTACATCAGAAGAGAAAAGAAATCGGCTGAAACTTAATTTCGTCCTGAAAAAAATAACAAGTACGTACTAAAATTGCTTTAGTATAACTCCTGGGAAACTTATTTGATCAATTTTTTATTTCAAACAACGGCCTAACCTTTTAACTACCCCTGAATGTCCTTCTGGTACTGTAACAGAAAAATTCTGATGAGAAACAAACCATTTTTCTCGTTTTATTCTCACAAGTTATGTGGTAAAGACCAAAAGTCCAATGGTCAATCTCACTGGAGGGAAATACAAAGTTTACCACATCGGTTACGCCTTAACATAAATAAAAGTGAAAGTTTCTATCGAAGAGAAGGAGATCACCCCTCAAGAATGTCAAAGTTACCATCAAAAGTTATCTTGGAGCAGTATCATCAAGATGACAGTGCCTGATTCCTATACAAGACAGTGAAATCTTTCCATTTTTTTGCGGTTCCTTTCATTCGGATCTGGTTTCAAGATGAATTTATCTGAAAAGATACATTTGGAAAAGATTCACATGCTTGAAGGAGCCCGGGTTTGTGTTTATATTGATTTTCGTCAAACAGTCATGTAGTCCTCGCGAAAAGTGGACTATATCCGGTGTATCCTTTAACCACAAGTACAAACACAACAAGTCGGAAAATCAATTCAGGAAATCGAGATTCCTTTCAGGAAAACAATAACGTTTAAAAGGAAATTAACCGTTAAAGGTAGAAGACAATATTCTTTTGAGATATCAGTTTTATTGTATTTTTGCCAAAGAGTTGACGGAGTCCGGGAAGAAGACTCCAGAACGAAAACGTCCGTATGCTGTGAACTTTTCTCGATAGCAGTCTGCAAAAAAGCGGAAATTAAAAAATGAAGAATTTCTCAGTACTCATAATAATTGTTCATTTTGCGGATCAAATTTAAATGGAAAAACAATGGTTCAAGCACAGAATCCTGTAGCGCTTGACAGCGAAAAATTCCTAATCAATTTAACTAAAAGCTCTGAAAATCGTTAAGGTAAGAAATCACTTTTTGCTTGAAAAAGAAACAATTCCTGTTTGAATTTTATAGAGAACGAAAATAAAATGGCACACCCAATCATTTAAGAAAGCTTTTGTTAATATTTTTACGCCGGAAAGTGCATCAACTTTTATCGCTTTCTTTAAACGCAAAAACCTCCTCTCCAATAACTTTTAAATGAATAAGTTCGGTTTTTTTTTCCTCTTTATTATTATCGTTGGAAATTCTCAATATTTTTCCATAAAATCATGAAAACTTTTTTAATGTACTTTCTTTCACCCTCCAGCAAGCACATTAGTCCTTACCTTTGTACGCTATAAAATTCTTTCTAATCTTTTTAATTAAAATTCAGAAAATGCGAAAATGGTTTTCATCCTAGAAATGGTCTTGTGGGGTTTGCTTACCACTTGGAGATTTTCCCATGGACATAATTAATAAAGTGAGATGGGATGGTTGAAACATTATTCCGTCGATTATACATGAACAGATAAGGCCAGAAGCGGGGTTGATAAAAAATTTTTTTACCTTTAGAAATTTCAATGCCAAATAATAACGTGAAGCAATTTCAAATGATTTTCATTACAGAGGGAAATTAGAGAAAAGGAGATTGGGAAATTTTAACCTGACAAATGTTGCAAGGAAAGGACAATTTGCAACAATTCCGGTAGCTTTGCAAGTATAATTCTCGTCAGTAGTATTGCATCAACCACCGGTACCCAGATATATCGCCACGCCCTGTGCAGGA
>QYTT01088247.1:8903-27170 GCA_006980735.1 Dasypogon diadema | reverse complement strand
CAATCTCCCTTTCCCTAATTTCCTTCCGCCTAAGGTGTGCATCATAGGGTTGTCCCCTGAGCTTAGACAATACCTTAAAAAATCAAAAAAAACCAACCGTTAATTCTGACCAAAAATTTTAAACATTCTGATTATTCTAACGGTGAACGGACATTCTGTAAGATAAATGGACGATAAGTATTCAGTCCAGTTTTGGAAATTGAAGTCCTTTCTCTACCAAAAAATAATCCAAAGAACTTATCAAATATCAACTCAACTCGACTACTCAAACCGCGTATACAAAGCACTTTCAGCTATCATTTCGATTCGATCCAGCCAGCAAAGCGTAGTTGAGTCGAGACAATCCGATTTCAACTCAACCTGAAGTTCAAACCAGGTTCAACTCTGCATGTATACGTGGCATGAGTTGTTAGCTACACCGCCTACACCTACTTCTTCCTTGGGGTGTAGGAAATCTACATCTGGTGTAGCTTACACCAGATTTTGACAAGCAGATGAAAAGGCTAGAAAGTAAAGTTATTTATTTATCTGAAATTGGCACTAATCAAGTACCTAAAGGCTTGAGTATAACAAAATTGGAAGAAAATCTCACGAGAAATTAAGTTTTGGAAATGCAGGGTGATTATTCTCTATTACAAGACTGTGAGATACAATATTGTAACGCACTTTCTAAAATCGCCAATAAGCAAGATATTCGTAAAATTTTTTGTTTATCTGAAATTAGTATCAGTTATATACCTACCTAAGGACTTGAGTGCAAAAAAAAAAAACATTCCAAGAAATTAAGCTTTGAAAATGCTGTTTCGAAACGAAAACTCACAATATTGTAATAGAGAATAAACCTTGATTGGAAAGGGTTGAGTATTATTCATTTTGGCTTTTGCCAATCGACCTCAAAGAAGTCGAGTTGGTGGATTTGAATTGACTCCCGCAATTAGCCCTAAAATTTTTTACAATTTCAACAGATATAGCATATAAATCCAAAGTGTCCCAAATTCCATTAATTTATTGCAACATGTTTACAAAGAATGTGAGTTTCAATTAGGAACAATAAAAAAATATGCTTAAAATAAAACCTTATTGGTATTTGTTATGTGCTTCCATTTAAAACTATGGACCTTATTGTGATTGTCGATTGAAATCGACTCTCCAATAAAAACCAAATTAAAAAATTTGAAAATTCTTTTGTTATTCATTTCAATTAATTATAAACGAATTATATTTCCTCGGTTTTTCTCAAATTGTTTCCCCTATGTTTAAATATATTGAAGGGTCAATTGCAATCGATAATCAACAATCGACAATCACAATAGGGTCCTATTCTCTTATTTTATATAAATAAAAAAAAACTTTTATTAAAAAAATAAACGTTTATACTTATTTTTATTTTGACCTCAGAGCAACATAATAATTTACAAACGCAGATTAAAGAGATAAACTGTGAAATTTTCAATTATGTCAATGGGGAACTTGCAGATAATATGTTAACACTAACTATCAAGTAGTTTTTTAAGACTGCCATTTTCATACATTTTCTTTACGTCTGTTCCACCACCAACACATTTTCCATTTATAAACACTCTAGGCACCTGAAAAAAAAATAAAATAAATTAATAAAATCATCCCATCAGACCAGTATTTGTGATGTTAAAGGTTAAATTCAAGTCACATTGAGTCATTAGGTTAAAAGATAATTTGGGAGCCGATACAGAAAGCAGCATTCTGTATCAGTAATAAATTATCGGACGTGATTTGATTTTTAGCAAACGTTAAGGAGCTATGAAGGCAGCTTTCGTTGTAAGCAAAATGACATAATACACAAATTTTAAGCTTCTAAAGGAGAATAGGTAAATAGGTATAACCTCCACGGCCTTGGCCACGTGGGAATTCAGAAAACCCTTGAAATCTCCCGCGTACGGAACCAAAGAGAATCTTGTTAAAAGCGCTTTGAAACCACATCAACAACGCTCTTTCTTTATAGTAACATAATCTGATATGATAAAAATTAAAGCCAGTAGTGGACTGTAGACACTTTTGAACAACTAGGTATTTTGGTTCATGTAGTTTGTCTTTACGATTGCTGCTTTATTCCGTACAAATAGCTGCAATGTGGGAAACAGAGCGAGATTCTTTTACAAAATATAGCTCGTAGAATTGCTCGTTCTTTGATAAAACATAAGATGTAGTTGAGAAACTTAACAAACGTTTACATGGAAACACTGAAAAAGATCCAAGTAACCTCCACGTTCTTAACCTTTGAAAGGTGGAAGTTATTCAATGAAACAGATAAAAAAACAAGTTAATTATAAGATTAAAATACCACGAACTCTATATTGTGACGTAAACAAAAAATTCTTGACTCAAGATGGAAATAAAATAATGCATACCGTCCTCGCTCCAGTCAATTGCAGCAAAATATCTTGAATTTCATCACCGTCATCTCGTTTATCCAACTCAATAGCATAAAATGGATAATTTAACTTCTGGAATTGCTGTAATCGAAAATATTATTATAACTAAAACTTGAATGAACTTAACCTCAAAAACTTACCTCCTTAGCCATTATACAATAAGGACAGTAAGTCTTCGAAAATATGACCACTTTTTCCTTATTTATAGATTCAATAACAAATTTTGCTTTTGGACCATCCATATCCACACTTTGCACTCCCGATCCCGACATTCTGTCAATAACTGAACCCATTCTTTTTGCCTGGAATTTTAGCGAGTGCAACAAGAGATTTGGAATTCTGACAAATTTCGTGCAAGATATTTTCGTGCTGTTCGTTTAGAATGGTATTTAATGATAAAATTACTGGAATTAACGGTTCGAAATAATTTTAAAAATATTTATTTAAAATTTTTTTTCAAGTTTTGACCATTTGTTGGTCTACTTTTCACGAAAGTTTCATTGTGTTTTGATAGGTCACCATCAAGGCCAACTATTTTTATTTTGATTTTGTTTACTGGGTGTAAACAACAACGGGAAGTTCAAGTTGAGATTGCGTTGAAATTTCAACCCGTGCAGTGGTGAACAGAAAGTTGAAAGATCGACTTGAAATTGAGTTAAAGGAAGGTCGAAATCGCAGTTCATAAGTTCATATGAGGTCAAAATTGAAATACTTTTTATAAGAAAGGTGAATTTCTCAATTCCTGTTAGAATTTAAATAATTGCAAAGCACTACTAAAAGCTAAAAGTGTGCTACTAAAAAATAATCCGAAGGACTTATGAAATCTTCGTTGCCTATACTATCTGTGCTTCTTGCACTTTTTAGACCAACTTGTTAGGAATTTGGTGCAAAAAGTGCTAACTTTGAAACAAAAAATAAATGAAATTACGAAAAACTAAGTTCTAATTTCTGATTCTAAATTTTGCTTACCCAATTTAGGCTTCAAAATTCCACGTTGTACTGTACTTTATACAATATATTAAGTTTTTTTAGTTTTTTGTTAATCTTTTTCTACCTCGCTTTTGGATGTTTTCCGCGAAAAGTACCGTTATCTCAAAAACTTTAAAAGCGAAATAAATGAACTTACATGTGTCGAGTACTTCAGAAATACTTAATAAACAGATGAAACAAAATCTGAGAGATGTTTTTTAACGTTACAAACTGATCGACAACGTGAACGCAGACTTTTTGTAGCAAGTGTACATGTTTTATATTAAATTGAGCGGGAACTTATGGAGATTTTAAATTACTTAAGAGAAGTGTATGTTAATTGCAGCCTTTTTGACAAATTTGTGCATTTATATAAAAATTTGTAGCTCCTAAACGAAGTTAAATAGGAGAATAAATAGGCATTCATTTAAAAGCCTCTAGTCTCCTCTGTGATATGACACTAGACAAGTTATGTTTCGTATAAAGTATACAGCCTTTATCCTAAAAGACAACCAAAAAATATTGAAGTGTCGTTATGTGGCTGTATATGAGGCCTGTTGAATTTTTTCCAATTTTTAACTTCCTGAAGATGAAAGTCGTAAATGTCGCTGTTTCTTGTATTGTGGCTCTATGTTTTTCTGTTACAGTAAAATCCCAACTAGAAATGGTGGCCCACATTTGTGTTACAACAACGTAATAGCTTTAAAAAAAGTTTCTATATCGCCACCAAGCAAGTGTAACGCAAATTAGTAATTGTGGTAGTAGCAATAACTATGCCGTTTTAATTTGGGTACACTTGGAGTAACAGTGCCTAAAAATTTTCAACACTTCATGCCTCTAAAAAAGCACCTTCCTACGTTGAGGCAACGTTTGTAATTAGACGCAATTCTCACGCTGCAACTCTACAGTGTAGGATTATAGTTATGTTTTCGTTCATAACGTTCAGATACATAAAACAATACATCTATTTTTCGCCTTATGTTTAATTTAAAAAAATTTTAGTTCTATAACATATTGAGTTTGAAGGAGAGAATATTTTTAAACACTTTTGATATCAGTATCTATAGCCTTATCGTCGTATCCATTCCGAATCGATAAAATGCCGAAACCCGTGAATTTATTTTAACAGCGAAAACAAGGAATTCGGAACTTCTTCAGTTCGAGACGGATACGGTCGGAACTCTATTTAAAAAGCATTGCAATTCCATTCGAAATTGATTCCACCGGAATTCAGAATGACTGTATAATATCTGTGCCCCCGATACTTTTGCTCTTATAACTAAACTATTACTATTTTTTCCTCAATAAAATTTCTCACCCCAAGAAACTAAAATAAAATTAACATGAAAACAAAATATATTTTCAAGAGAAATGTACATATAATTCGTATTTATGAACAAACAAGCATAAAACATTAATCATGCATGTATGGGTAATCAATGTCGTACAATGGTACAAAAGTTTCTTTAATACTCTGAGGCGAAACAAAACGAAAAATGTAATGAGGCCCACCAGGTTTGTCATTAGTACCAGACAATCGTGCACCTCCAAATGGTTGTTGACCTACAACTGCTCCAGTAGATTTATCATTTATATAAAAGTTACCTGCAGACATTTTCAAGCAGGTCAAAGCCTCAGTAAGAAATACTTCGTCCGTTGAAAAGACTGATCCAGTTAAAGCATATTTGGAACAATCAACAAGTTCCATAGCTTCATACATCTCAGAGTCTTTGTAGACGTAAACAGCTAAAACCGGACCAAATATTTCCTCAGTCATAATTTTACTGAAGGGATCTTTTGCTTCAATAATTGTAGGTTCTATGAAGTAGCCAATATCCTTGCAATAGTTACCACCGAAAATTATATCTTCTCTTGCTTCGTCTATGTAGCCAATTATTCTATTGTATGCCGCCTCATCAATTACGGCTGAAGTAAAAGTTGAGAAATCACAAACATCACCCACTTTAAGTTTGCAGGCGTTTTCGATGAGGCCAGCTTTAATTTTTGGCCACAGAGATTCTGGCACATAAAGTCGAGAGCATGCTGAACACTTCTGTCCAGAGTATTCAAATGCTGATCGTATAGTACATGCAATGACTAAATGTACATCGGCAGAGGGGTGGACAAAGTGAAAATTTTTACCACCGCATTCACCTGATAGCTTAGGAAAGTTCTTGTATATTGTGATGTTTTGTCCGACTTGTGACCAAAGTTTTTGAAAGGTCCCAGGAGACCCTGTAAAATTAATGCCAGCCAGAAAAGGAGAGCCAGTTATTGCATCACCAAAAGTTACTCCCTTCGCTGGCACAAAGTTCACTACTCCTGGAGGTACTCCAGCCTCAAGCATTACTTTAAAAACATAATAACTGGATAACACTGCAGTATCTGAGGGTTTCCACAACACAGAGTTTCCCACAAGAGCTGGAGTGTATGCCAAATTCCCACCTATAGCAGTGAAATTAAATGGAGAAATTGCAGCTACAAAACCCTCCATTCCTCGTAGGCGGTATGAATTTTTCGTTATAGTGGGATCCACGCTAATTGGCTGATATTTCACACTCTCAAGAAGATAAGCAGCATGAAATCTCATAAAATCACAAAGCTCCGCTGCAGAATCAATTTCCGCTTGATATACAGTTTTAGCTTGACCCAGCATTGTGGCAGCATTCAATAGATACCGATACTTTTGCGATATTAAATCTGCGCCCTTTTCCCAAATTTTTGCGCGATAGTTTACATCGGTCCTGTTCCAGGCTTTTTGCGTTTCCACAGCAACTTCTATTGCCTTTTCTATTGTGTTTCGGTCTGCATGGTAAAACTTCACCAATTTGTGCTTATGATTATGTGGCATAACTTGGAATCGTTCATCTTTCGTGCGAATGTGTTCTTCACCAATTATGATTGGGATATCTTCGCATTTGTTTGCAATTTCATATAAGGCTTCCGTCAAATTCTCACGTTCTTTCGATCCCCTTTTATAGGATAATATTGAATCATTGCATAATTCGATGCTTTTCACTTCATGATTAGGTACAACTGAAGAGATAAATCTGTTTAATGGTAGTAAAAATGCAGAACGCATCCTACGTGTAATCATTTTTATTTCTTATTTTTTGGTAATGACAGATTTTTATTTTTGTACTGTTTGCTGAGATTAGAGTATTTTTCACTAGAAAATAAAAATCGTATCGTATCGTGTGTTATCAAAAAAAACGCTCTATAGGGAAATTTACATACAAACGATACTATTTTTTTGTAATTTAATGTAAAAAAGTCAATCATATTTCATATTTTAAAATTTACACTCAGTAAAATTTACTTCCAATTCCACTTCCACATCCAAAATTCCATTTCATAAAATTCCCAGCTTCGCCTTCGAACATAACCGCACTGCAATGTCATTTTCGTGCTTTTCGATTTCGATACTCGCTTTCCAGTGGTAAATTAGAGGTGGAGGTGGATAAAGCCGGTGTTCATTTTGCTCTTGGTGACTGGTATGGAATGTGTCGACGTAATTTTATGATTTACACATTTTAAAATGTTGATGTCTCTGTAGTGGATTACTAAAAAGTGTAAAAGGCAAAATAAATAGTGAGGTTCATAACTTCTATCTAAAAAAGAAAACTCAGGTAATTTCATGTAAAATTTGGTGAAAATTTACGAGGTACAAAATTAGTTGTCGGGAATGACGCCATTTTCTCACAGAAGTTGATGCGTATTTTATTGTTTCCATAAATAAGCTTAGGGGGATGGATACTTTGAAATTGTGGGAATATATTTTCAAGAAAATGAAAATGTTTCATTAAATTTTTGTTCTGAATGAATGTTGTGGATGTATGCAGGTTATTTGAGAAATTTGCATCGCACGCCGTACGGTGTGCTTTCTATCGGCCATGCTGTGCATAAGGAAGAAGTTTAGTTTTCTCAGACCAAATTTTACTTACAATTTTAGTACGGAAAATACTGACTATTATATTTTGCAGAAGGTTTTAGGGCTAAGAAGCTTGAGGAATTATTGAGAATAATCCTACGAGTAATTGCACGTGTTATATGCGTATTTTACCCCACTGAAGCTATGGATTTTCTCTGACTAGGAATAGGAACTGGATCCAGTTTTCTTGAGTTAATGAAATTTAATTTTGGTACAATAAAAACCCTTTTCCGATCCGCCACGCGTTGTTTGCGATTTCTCCACGCATTCGAACGTGCCATGGAATTGAGGGGAGAGTAAAGTGGCTCAGATAGGAAGCCGCAAGATATCTGAAAATTGTCTTGTGGTGCTGAAGAAGAGGCACAAATTATGTAATATATAGTGATAATAAAGAATACCCGCAATTGTTACGAAATCTGCTCATGCCGCAACTACTATCTAAGAAAGGTACTGGTAAAACTAACGGGGATCCTCTTCCTCAAAAGTAGTCTCGTTATTTGTAGCGTTCTGCAGTTTTAAATTTCTCGGAGCATGCCACATGCTGCAAGTCTAATTAGAAAAATGAAATTTCACTCCAAAGTGTCTACATGGCATGTATTGGAGCTAGTTATTCTTCACTTTCTCGAGAGAGTTGCCATTGAACTAAGCTTAACCCTCAACTACACTCGCCATTTGCAGTTTACACCTGTACACTCGGGTAGATTTCTATTCCAATCTGTTTTATTCTGAAAACACATTTTTTTCTCCAGATGAGTGAGTATGCTAATCTTCCTTTCACGTTAATGGTGCGAATGTTACACATTCCCCTTATAGAATAGAAATCTACTCGGCGAATGTAGCCACGTTGGGTGCCACAATTAGCATAAAAGCTTTCCTGAGAGAATTACGTATTAAAATGCATTTTTCCTGAGAGAGCTTTTAAATGTGCACATGGCAACCGTTCGAATGTACTGCATTTTTGAATATATAGACCCCATCTCCTGCTCAAGCGTTAATTGCCTGCAATGATAAGATAGGACTTGTTTTTTGTTTTTTTTATCAGGAAACTGGGGAGATGGTAATTTTGAAGCTGTAAATTCCTTGGAGATAGATGAATAGAATAGATTAACTACACGTGTATTTTTTGCATAAGTCCGTGCAGTACTGTGTAGTAAAAATCAAATTTTGAGGTAAACAAAAATCCCTTTCCATATCGCCACGCGTTGTTTGCGATTATTTCATGCATTCAGACGTGCCACGGAATAAGGGGAGAGTAAATTGTCTTGGATATAGGAAGCTGCACGGCATGAAAAGTTGTCTTGTGGTGCCAAAGAAAAGTCACAGATTATTTACTATTTATTTATTTGCTTTTATTATTTTAATAATAGCAAATTCGAAGGCAACATAATTCTTATGAATAATTAACAATTGAGTCAAATATCTAATTTAGTTGTAATAAATTCAATGGAGAAATTCTTAAATGCATATACGTTATTTGATTATCGATGCCTCGCCTGAGACCTTCCATCTTCCTCACTCTGTACTGCAAGCAATAAATACCTCACAGTCTACAGCTCTCAGGCGAGGCATTGCTGGGCCAAAGGTACAAAAAAAGCGTTCAGGGTCTGCCTAATGAGCTGACTAGTCTTTCTGTTATTGCTTGGTCGATGATATTGTCCTCAGTTTTGTTTTGCAACTTTTCACTTAATCATTTCGTTTCGAATTTTAAAAATAGTGGAGCAGTATTCAAAATTATTATTATTTTATTTCTCAAAAAATGTCCCCATTTAATAGGCGTCGGTCCCATTTGGCAACGTTTGGGTCTAAAAAAAATCACAATTCCTTTTTTTTTTAAATTGATACTGTGCAATCATGTGATGACTTGATTCGATAGTTATAGAATCGGATAGCAAAGGTATTTAAATGTATGAAAAATGAAACAGAATTTAATCATTTGTTGTTGTCTAGTTTTGTCCAATAATTCACAGATTTCTTTTCCATTTTCGATTTGACATTGGCGGCTGATACCAGTTGCATCACAAAATATTCAGGTTTTGTTCTCACTAAAAAAGTGGCATATCTCGACCTTGGCTTAATAAAAACACAACACTATTGACCGGCAACGCCAATTTGGCGTCCTTTAACTATTCACCAATTAGCGCTGCCAGTCGATAGTGTTAACAATGTTGGCCTGGTCACACTCCCATTACGTGCCTTTTGGTTCGGAAAGATTAATTTTTCTCACCAACTTCTTGAAATTGCTGCTGGCAGGAAACTATTTTGTTCATCCAAAATGCATCAGGCTCTATTTTTCTCGAGCGCTTTTAGAAGCATAGGTGGTGTTTTGATAGTATGCAGTGCGGTACCTTCCGGCGGGTGTACAACTTCGCAAGCATCGCTTAAAACTGTCCAGAACCTAAGCTTATTTATGGATTTGACACAAAATCATCGGTCGTTTTACAATATTTAAGCTTTCTTAAAGGTAAATGTAAAAATAAAATCGCCTAAAACGAAGTATCCTTTATTTTATATTAGACAAGCTTCCGGTACGGTTACGGTATCGGATCGGGAAGAATTAAAGAAGATAAAGTTGAGACGAGAAGACAGAACTGTGTGAATATATATATATAAAAGTATTTAAAAAATGCCGGGCGCTGGGACTTTCAAACTCTTCATTGGAAATCTCGATGATAAGACCCAAGCTTCTGAGTTGCGTCCTCTATTCGAAAAGTACGGTACCGTAATCGAATGCGACGTAGTCAAAAATTATGGTTTCGTACATATGGAAAATGAACAGCAGGGCCGCGACGCTATTCAGAACTTAAACGGTTACGTATTACATGATAATCCAATCAAGGTGGAAGCGGCTAAGAGTCGTCGGGCTCCAAATACGCCAACAACAAAAATTTTCGTTGGTAATTTAACCGATAAGACCCGAGCACCGGAGGTTCGAGAACTCTTCCAAAAATATGGTACGGTCGTGGAATGTGACATCGTTCGTAATTATGGTTTCGTTCACTTGGATTGCGCCGGTGATGTTCAAGATGTTATCAAAGAACTAAATGGACGTGTTGTTGATGGTCAACCTTTGAAGGTTCAGGTATCGACTAGTCGTGTACGCCCAAAACCGGGAATGGGCGATCCAGAGCAATGTTACCGCTGTGGACGTTCTGGACATTGGTCCAAGGAATGTCCCCGATTAATTGGTGAACGGTATAGAGATCGTATGTATGGACGAGATCCGTATCCGCCGCCTCCACCACCGCCCCCATTCCTACGAGAAAGGATTATGGATGGCTTTAGGGTAAAATTTTACACAAATTTCTTTTTTTAATTTACTTATTTCTCTACTTTCTTGTACAATTTTGGGACTACTGTAGCAGTTTACTCAGTGGTTCTTTGTTAACGTTTTTATCCGCTTTAAGTATTCCAAAATTTTACTTGAAAGATAGACGTGTAGCGCAAGTCCAAAGAAGTCTCACTAAAAACGATGTATGTTCTTTTTGTGTAGGACTACGACTACTATGATCGTCGCTTCGATGATGGCCGTGATTTATTCGAAAGAAGATATTCCAGTTCACGTATGCGGGACTTCCCGCCACCACCAATGGGAAGGCGAGAACCCATGCCCCTGCCACCACCTTTGGGCAGCAGCCTGAGAAGTAGCAGCAGCTTAAGTCGTGGCTATGATTCAATGTTCAGCAGGAGGACGCCGCCCAGAAGCAGTAATGGCTTGGGTAGATATGGGTAAGTAACAATAAAACATGTGATTCTATATGGTGAAGGACTTGTGTGTCGAATATAAAGTCATAGTTCGGACTATTTCAGAGGATATGAAGATTTCAGTCGGGACTCGTTTGACGATCGTCGCCCAGGAATGAGAGGCCCATCACCACGGCGGTATGCTCCTTACTGAGACGAAGCTTTTTATTATGGGGATGAATACGATCATCGCTATAATTCAAAGTGGAGAGCTTTGTACAAAATGTAGTACATTTTATGAATCCGGGACATCCAGGATAATTTTTCCATAGCTCCTTCTTTCCACACTACTATTTGGTGATTTTAAGAACCATAACAACTGCTTATCATCAAAGAGTGGATTTTTCATAGATATCTATCATTTTCTTAGATCAGTAGCGTTGTTTCTTCTGAATCAACACTTTTGTAGGAAGCTCTCCCTTGCCTAATCTAATTAAAATTTGTGCGTAATTTTAGGTACTTTTTCTGTCATGTTTTAAACTGAAATATAAATCTTAGATGTTTAAGTGAATAAGTAGATTTGCGTGTTTTTATTGAATTCCTTTCACCTATCTTATTGCGAGCTACCGCTACAACAAGAAGTAGCAGAATACTTTTTGGATAAACCACTGACATATTTGCCGAGGCCAAGTAATACCTGCGTAGAAAACAAGTGAGCAGCAAACAAGAAATCTGAAAAGAGCTCTGCTCTCATCCCCTACAACTTTGTAAGTTCTTTGACAGTTCGAAATGCGTCATATTCCAAATCTTTTTTGTTGCAGATGCAAGAATTCATGCTCTAAAGTGCTATGCTCCTTTTTCATCAAACAGAAAAAGAGCAAGTAGAGCAGAGATCTAATTTTTCTAATTTGAGTCGATTATGGGAATATAGCATTCGAGATGTGGGCCTAGTTCGCGTATTTCGACGGCGACTGTTCGACCAATGACGTTTTAAAAACGACAATTTTATTTTTTAAACAATAAAAGAATAGTAAATTTTGTTTGTACTACAATACAAAAGCTTAAACAAATTGGCTGACTTCAGGTATGTCTTGCTACTCTAATTTCACATGAGTGATCTACATTACACATTCAAACTAATTAAAAAAAATAACGTTCACTAGACCGGAATTGTGTGGATGTTGTCCACTTCACAAATAACGCTTTCAAACAGGCTTCATCCAGAATTTGGCTTCCATGACTCCCTCTACGAGTCTACGTCCTCCAACCGCCTTCATCTCATCAGCACACCTCTGGATAAAAAATCCAAAGCACTGGATTAATTCCAATTAAGATTAGGAAAACTTAATTTCAACGCTGTCCTCCAACAGGGACGCACTTGGTGGAAATATTCGTGATGCACGCGAGTATCCATCATCTTGAATAAATAGTACGTAATTGCATACTTTTCCATTTTCAAGCGGGATTTAATGCAACGGTAAAAAGGAATATTTGCAAGGTTGGTTTAGGAGGTTTGCTGCTGGTGATTATAACCCCTCGGACAGGCCTCAAAGTGGAAGACCATTTGAAGTTGATAACGATACCTTAAAATCTAGTGAAATGAGTCTGATCCGAGGTATACAAAAATTACCGAGAAGCCTTTGGTCCACACTGTTCAAAGGCATCTACACGAAATTGGAAAGGTACATAGCAAGGAATATGGGTACCGCATCAAATTATCTGAGGCCAACAGGGTATTCGCCCAAATGCTCCATTTCCTTTGAAATTTTGGGTTATGAGCGAACGCCAACAAACCTTCGTTTTAAGCCATCCACACCGTGCCAACGATGCCCAACGAAACCCCATCGTTGGTTTGGTGTGTACGCATAAGGCGAGAATAATCACAAACAGGATTAAGCGATCTCGGTGTAGTGAGTGCTGTAAACAGCGATCAAACAAAATTGAATGTTCTATTGCACGAAAAAAGCTAAATTGGTAAGCACTTACTGCAATCAGACTGCACTTAAGGCCATATCCTCTCCTGAAATCAAGACGAAGCTAGTGTGGGGAGGTGTCTAAGCGCTGGTTAGTCTTGGTGCACGGAACCATCTAACGGTACAATGGATTCAGGCTTTGAGGGTAACGAAGAGGCAGGCAGATTGACCAAGGGAGGTACATCAATTGCTGCCCCCGTTGGACCAGTAACTTTTTACGGCATCTCTTATAAAACCGCCAAATACGCCCTCAACACCTGGTTCTATAATCATTGGAAAGGACCTCGAGGCAGATAAAAAATTTATCAAAAACCCCGCCCAAAAAAGGACTGTAACTACAGAAATTGTCAAAGAATCAAATAAAAATCGAATAATAACTTATTTTTAACCAGAATTATTAGAGTTGATCGGCAACTCTTATTTCATGACCAAAAAAAGATATTTTAAAATAATGGGCCGTACTATGAGTGTCGATTGAAATCGACAAGTCAATATATTTAAACTTAGGACAAAGAATTTAGGGAAAATTCGGAAAATCTAATCCTTTAATGATGATTAATTGGAATTATAAAAGTTGATTGATAACTCTTATAATAACCACAAAAAATATCGTGGAATAATGGTTAAGCAATAACTAATAAAAATTAATCGAAAAATAACTTGATCATAACAATTACGGTCCCTGGTTCCAAAAGCGTTCCTTTACTTAGAGCATTTTTTTAGCAAAGGAATTCATTGAAACTTTGTAAAAATTGTTAATTGTAATTGTAAATAGATAGTAACTTTCTTAACATGTTTTAGAGGGACGATTGTAATAAAATGGAACTCGGCATACGAAAAAACTACAATATATATTTATTCTTTTTTAAAAACCAACAAAATTATAACATATAGGCAGAAATAATGTAAACAAGCAGTAGTTTTTTTTTAATTTTCAGGATATACACGCATATCCATAATAACTTACAAAAACAATTAATATTATTATTATTGATAGACAAGAAAATCTTTTCGTTTTGTTATCGTACTTGCGAACGCTTTTCCATCAACAGTTGGAGAACTGAATGCAATTTCATCTAAACTGATATGTGTACCTAAAATTGTGTGCATTTGCACAGCTTTTATTAATTTCGAAGCAATCCTCTCTCTACGATGGAATGGTGAAACCCAGATTCTCGATATTCCACACCTAAAGAAAAATAGATCGTTTTCACTTGTGTTTCTTTTTTTTTTTTGCCTTACATAAAGCAATTTTTCAAATAATTTTAAAATCAGTTCGAATTAAGGGAGTTTCGAGTTGGGGAATTAGGAAATTATAGAATTATGGAGAAAAATCCAAGGAAGTAACCATATCATCGGTTGCATGGCAAAAGGATCAGATACGCCCATTTTAGTCAAAATGTTGTTTTTATATCCCATATACTCTAAATTGTTAGTTTTATAAGATGTAGGCATTATACATATGCAGAGTTGTTATAATTTTTATGCACTCGCTTAAATTCATACAAACGTATTTGCAATATGAGCAAATTTCTGTTTCACAAATCGCTGTATCTGAAGTTACGCCTGTTTGTGAGAACATTAGTCTGTAACTAATTTAATTGCACAATTTGTAGTCATGATCAAATGGCAAAGTCGGTTTATCCGGAGAATCAAAAGTACACTTAAGCATCTCTTTTTCTTGATGCATTTTATGTTAAACGAGAAAGTCTTTTTGTCCCTCTTGTCTAATTAATTTATTTATGTTTCCACGAATTTTTTTCCTGTCTACAGGGATGTTTTTTTACAGTAAATGGGACTGCATATCACTTAATTATCGAAGACAATGTAGGTGTATGAACTTCTATTCCTCTTGAAATTGAAACACAAAGTACCATCTTAAACAAAAGTAGGTTAGTAATAGGTAGTATGCTGTAGATTGTGAAACATCTGGGGAAAAGTGACAATAAACCGGATTGCAGTCAGAGATCCAAATCCACGCCAGAAGGAGAATTAATGAAAACAGGAAATAAATATAACCAGAAGACTTTGAAGTTGAAGGAAGGATCTTCTATGGAGTAATCTGTAGGTTCTAGGAAAGTGAAAGGAAGCTGTTGAGGGCTTCATGGGAAAGGGTATACTTGCTTTGCTTCCATGAATTTGGTCCTCCCTAAATCATTGTGGTAAAAGTGTGTTGGTGATACTTGTAGTAAATTTTGGAAATCGTGCGCTTTGTTTTCTGAAGATGATAGACAAAAACTCTTTTCTGCATTTTATGACTTGGACAGCTTATAACTCTATCGAGAATATGTATGTCGATATGTTATGTCGTTTGTAACTAAAAGAAAAACTACTGAAGGTTCATCTAGACGTACAAACACAAACCAGTATTATGTGCCTTTGTATGGCACCCGACGAGAAGTTTGCATGATATTTTTTTGGGACCTGTCTCAATTTCTGAAAAAATTGTGAGAACTTGTATTTAAAAAGTGCATGCCGATCGAACTCTAAAAGTTGAACACAGAGGCGGCCGAAAAACAGGAATAAGAATAGAGATTTCTTCATTAGAAACCTTATATGTACATACAAGAATATCTCATCCGATTTTCGCGCGTCGAATTTCATTACTGCAGGCAAAGTTCTCAAAAGCAATATTTAAGCTCAGACTTAATAGTTGCAGAAATGCATAGCATGTTAATGGAAGATAATGCCAGTAACTTAAACAAACTTGTTAGCCTGTCCAAATATCCATAAACCGAAGAAGGATCAGTACAGTCTGTATGAAGTTCAAAGAGTCTGATAATACTACAAAAGAAAAATTAAAAAACAAATATGAATCACATATTTTTAAAAAAGAAACTCAGGAAAATTTAAGAAGAGTATGAAAAAGAGGTGACAGATTTACCAATCTCTAATGAATCTGCGGTATTTTATAAAAGAAAAATAAGTGCACTAAATTTCACTATTTATAATTTATCTACAACAGACTGTGACTGCTTTACTTCGGACGAAACTCGTGGTAGAAAAAGGTCTTCGGAAATTGTTACATGCGTCTTCGAATTTCTTAAGTATTGTGATGAAACCTGGGGTTCAAAAATTGTTTACCTATTCCCCGTCGGATGGGACGGACAAAATAAAAATTTAGGGTGTGTACACACGTTTGTTCGGAAACGCTTCGCCTATTTATATTACGACGTCTATACCTTCCACACTAAAATTTGTTTGCTTTCTTTCTGTTTCATCCAAACATGCACAACATCCAGTTGTAACTGATGCATAGAACAAATCCTTAATTTTACAAACACGCGTAACTTGCTCTCAAAGGATTCAGGAATATTGTGAGGTTTAAATTACTACAAATATTAATCCTGTAAGGAAATACACTAAATACTTTTCGAATCAAATTGATTAAGAAGTTTTTCATACATGAGCAAATACCTCAAAACAATTTTAGCGAAAAAATAAAACCTTTGCTCTATAAAATTAGGAAAATGTCAGATATGCCCTTTTGTCATGCAACCGAAGATATGCGGTGCAGAGATTTCGATTTAAGGAAAGATCGGAGTAAGAGGGAATGCAATTACTCTTTGAAACATAATTGTTAATTTTGTGAGTCGCAAATGCCTTCTTAGTTCAAATTTTCAAGCAAGCATCAATATTATAAAGAAATGATCATATACTTACTTGGCTGGATATGTTTCCTCCGTACAACAATCTATGCCGTTAGCGCAAATGTATTTGTTGGCTTTATCCAAAGGATGTGACAAACAGAATCCGACGATTTGTTGCCTTTTAATGGCAAAATACGCCTGAAAATTAGTAAGATGTTAGTAAAAAAAGTTGAATTATTATGTTTAAGGTCCAAAAACTTTGCAGTATTCTAAGGTATAACACGAAAGTAAATGTACTAAATAAAAATGCGTGCAGGTTTTTGTGATATGTAGTGAAAATATCGGTAGAACAACTTTATATAGTATTTTTGAAGCGTATGACCAAGGCTTACCAAGCGATGGTAAACGAAAGCCTGGAAGAAAACCGAAATTAAATAAAAATAAAAAGTGATAACAAAATCGGTGTAAGGGTTCGAAAAATGGCGAACAAATTTGGCGTGTCAAGAGGGAAACAATTAGAAGAAATGTGCGGAAATTAAAATAAAAATAAAATAAACGACCAATTATGCCACAATACAGTGAGAAATACACGGAACAAATTCGAATTATTAAATTTCTTACAAATTTCTTTCAGATAACGCGGTATGTGGTTTCTATACAACGCGGTCCGAATTAATTCAATTTGTATTAAATAATAAAGCTTTAAAAATTACACTTTCTATATTTAAACGATTATACTAATTTTTAGTTTCTTATAACGCGGTTTCCATATAACACAGTTCGGATTAATCGCGTTATGGAAGGGTTGGCTGCAGTTATTCCTATTCTATTCCTATCGTTCCACCGTATACCGCACTTTGCACGATATTTCCCACTTATTTTTCTTAATAAAAACGCTATTTCCTATTTCTGCGACCCTGTCAAGATAATTCTGAGCAAGGTTTATGAGGGGCTTTGTAGGTTGTGATTATATGCGAGCATATGTGATATAGATTTGTGCTTCAAACTGGTCAAGTCTCTCCTATTTCCCGCATTCTGGATTTATGCGTAGTGAAAGGCATTTTAATCTGATTTTCCCCCCTTAAATTCGCATAGTATTTCAAAAGATTACATTAATATCTTGCTTCTGTAGACCTCTCTATAATGGATAATCAACACAACCTTGTATTACTTAAACTGTTGATATTATACTATTCTTCTCTTTTTGTTACTAATTCTCCATTTTTTATGTTTCTCATTTATTAAATTTTCTTTTCTTTAACTCTTCTTGTTACCTAGATACTCACTTAGTTTACAATTCACATTTAAAATTATTTCTGACAATGAAGTCATTCATGTCTCAAGTTGAAATTTTGCAGGCCTTTAAAAAACATTTTTAAATCCCTCAATTTTTTTCACTTTTTGGAATTTTTCAAAAAATAATAACTCCAAAAATAATAGACCGAAAACCAAAATATTTCAAACAAATTATTTAACACTCTCAGCGAACAATTTAGCAAAGTATTATAAAAACGTGAAATAGTCGATTCAAAACCATCGGTCGATTTTTGCTAGAATGACCTTCCTGTATATACCCGGCCGTTTTTCACACCTTTTCTAACGAGGAGAAAAATCTCAAAACTTGTAAATGGCTAAATTACATATTTAAATTTACATGGATTGAAATATGTGCTAGATTTTAAATCGCAAAATATGTATTTCCAAGAGAAATT
>QYTT01088246.1:49125-60725 GCA_006980735.1 Dasypogon diadema | reverse complement strand
AAGAAAATTTTTCTCAACGCCAATTAAGCGAATAAAGCTGTCTTATTAAAGATGCAAAAAACCACTGCATTATACCAAAACGAACCGCAAATTTGCATACTATTATTAGTGAGAGGGAGCGCGCTAGCGAGTCGGTCGGTATCATCAGTCCTAAAGTTGAGATTCAGATGCTTTTTATTCTGCCATATGCGGGGATAAAATAGCGTGAAATAACCGAACGAAAACAAACCAGTAATTACGTGATTTTCCACCCTCGGCATGCGTTCTCATCGACCGCACTCTATTTTTTATGCCCTCTGAGGTGTATGTCACAAACAAACACAACAGAAAAGTCTTTTAAAGCTGTGATCTCTCGGTCTGCAAGGGCTAAACATCGCAAGAAAATAATCTCCTGCCACATGCTCGCTAGGGTGGTATTCCAATGTGTTGTTATGGATTTCGGTGTAGCTGGAAACGTTTCTGCCTGAGGGTGATTAAATATCCGTGTAATTTTCAATTTTGTTTAATTTATGCACTATTTCCGGTACAAAAAGCATTTTTTGGACACTGACGGTAATCGGTGACAAAATCTAGCCTAAATTTGATACTCATATGTAACGAAGTCAATAAAATGAATCATGGATCCTGAAATAGAAATGGTAATTTTTTAAAAGCAAATAAAAAAATTCCAAAAAATTATCAAATTTTCCGGGAGATCCAAATTTTGAAGTCGGGCATTTGCAAGATTTCAACAACTAGGATAGCCAGAGATAAATTTCTTTTCTACTACTTACGTTTTCAAAAAGGTTTTTATTGTTCAATATGCGTCTGAACACTTCGTCATTAAATACACTTCCAGGTACCGCTACTTTAGTTACCTGATGGCTACATTTTAAGTGTGTACTTTCTTGAAGAATTGAGCATTCAATAACAGGTAATAGCCACTTTTTTACTTTGCTGATTATCGGATGTAAGCCACTAAAGCACGCCTAGCTTTAAGCGCCTTTAACCCCGTGAAATTAAAATTACACCGAATACATACGACTGGCTTTCTAAATGTAGGCGTTGCCCAAAAAATTTACTGTTTCCAAGTAATCGTCTTAATATCGCATAATAGTTCAATACTTCTACTGCTCTGCATATCTAATCCCTTAATATGAGTAAGTATCTTTTAAGAAAAAAAAAAGATCGCATAAAGATAGTGCATATATGTAACTGTCTCAAATTATAACTGAAGGAGACGAGAAGATTGAGTGGAATGTTAGCTTGCGATATGCGCGTGCTTTGAACGTGATCAGTTCCTGCACTGCAGTGAGAAAAGAATGAAGCAACAGAACGGGCAGGTCAGAATGATTGTCTTGACCCCAAGCGGAAATTTTATCCATCAAACCAAGCGCGTTTTAGCTGTTGGAGCTGTGTGCGCTGCGCGCATGTTCAAAGGCAGAAAACTCCACGTTCACCACACTTTTTGTGTGGATAAGACAAACTGTGAGATGGATTTACTTGTTATTACCTTCATGACCAACCAAGGTGCCCCAGCTGCCTACTACATGGCCGATAGGCCGCCTGCAATATCCCTTGAGGATCGTTCGCATTCACGGCGAAGTGTTATCTCCTAACAGTCTCTGAATCTAATAAATATTAATACTAGAGTCATGAGATATAAGATGAGGTCCAAGATGCTGGCGAATGGATTTCGTTTAATTATCCATCAGGGCAGTGCACTTCTAAGAGTTTTAAGTATCCTCCTTTTGAGAAAATAATTGCACCTTCTTTGCAACTGAACTGCATCGCATAATTTCAGTGAAAAGTGCGGGAGGGGACTTCTTTATCGTCATCCCCAGTGGAATTCACATTACAACAACGACGAAGCCGAAAGAAAAAATTCTTTTCGCCAATTTGTCTGTTGGCTTCACCGCCCGCTCATAAGACGGCAATGAAAAGGTTCGCAAATTTACGTTTCGTGATACGATTCTCGCGATGATGGCAATTTTAGGCACGCAACTCACGAGGCACTTTATATTCCCACATGAATAAATATTGGCACACATCAGTAATTTAACCATAAAAGAGAACAATTTACGATAGACTTCAGTCATCTTAGCTCGAATTTGATTACAGTTAACAGTCTGTGTCTGACCGTGTTCACTTACCCTATCTCTTCTAAGAACGAGGAGAAAAGAAAATTGTCTAAGGACGTTTTGTTGCCTTTTGTTGCCTTTTGTTTCGCCACAAACAAGAGAAAATTCCCTGAGAGTAAGCAGGGATTTTTGGGATGAAATCACAAATTAGCATTTGGGCACCTTGCATGGCGTGGGAATTTAAACTGAATTCATTACTGAAATACCTGTTCAAATGTACTTGACAACTAATGACTTATGTGCATTACAGGTAGCAGGTACTAGGGAAATAATTTGGCATGGGAATAATCATAAAGATGCGATCCTTCAGAAGCTGACGCATAAGCATATTGGCAGGTCGTTCAAAGTAGATTTATTTACTGCGGGGCTCCACGGTGGCCGAGAACCCAGCAAGTTTGGCCTCCTCATCCACACTTTTTTCCTTTGGCAGACCACTCTTCGACCTCAACTTTATTCTGCTGAACAGGAAGCTCAACTACAAGTCTAATCCCTTTAGCTTTCCGCCAAGATCTGTTTGGTAGAAAGAGCAGCCTTGGCCTTCGTCGCTACTCTTATATACCCTCCACTCTGGTGGCACTTGGCCATTCTTTGAGGTGTTGGCATCTGTGGGTAAGTTCCAGGTTATTAGTTCTGGTATAGGAAGGTAGTTAATTTTATACACATTTTTTATATTTTGAAAACCCAAGGGTCTTACATAATACCTACATCAAGCCTCTCCTTAATCAACCTCTGAATAACTAAAGTCCTCTGTGTGATGGAGGTTTATTTGGATGCACCTGATGCAGCCTCCAATCGGGTTAGTTCTTTGTTTTTGTCTCAGGGCCCGTCTCTCCGCCTTTTTTTCTTGCTTCCTCTCTGAGGCATGCTTTTTTTGCTGCCCTCCTCACCGTGGTGTGGACCTTCGGCCACAACTTTGTTTTGTTAAAAAGGAAACTCAAAAAGCCCACTTTTTTTAGTTTTCTGCCAAGTCGTGGTTCATCAAAAGAACCAAACTACAGCCTTGGTCTTCGTCGGTTCTTTTATATAACGTGGCAAGTTGAGGTTAGGTGAGGTTTGTTGAGGCGTCAATGTAGTCAAGTATTGTTTTGGTTGACATACCTTAACTTCTGAAAAAGTAGCTAACGAGAAAATTATAATGACGAGTTTGTTCTACTCTGCTCTACCACTCTCAAATTGGCTGCCTACCATGGTTTAATCTTACCCAATGTTAACTTCAGCCACTGTACAGTGTCCTGGTTCTCGCAAGTGAAGATCATCCACCCCGGTCTAAGACTGGAGCCTAGGAAATTTGGCTTAACACCATATACTTTCTTCTTCCATATCTCCTTAGATATTGTTTTCTTTACAACCTCTAGCTGTTTGAGAGCTGACCGCTCCTCCAGAAAATTGGCTGCCAAAATATACATCGTAATACCTTTGAGGACATCTTTATATGATGATCCCGGGTGGTGAATCATCTTTGGCGTGAGAGTATTCTGCATTTTGAGTCTACTAGAATTACTACAAGAAGTCCTAGCTGTCTTAAGATGTTCCCCCTTTTCAGCCACCTTCATTAACTCTCTCGTATGGAGGTGAGGCAGAGCTTTTAGCTTTTCAGCTTTTCTGAAAATTGTTAGTCGCTTCTCGCTGTAATGGCAGTCTTTAGAGGATCCGTTGTTAGTACGATCGACTTGGGGGATATCTAGTACGTCTTATTAGTTATTCGAGGCTGTCCTGGTGGCGACTGATCATACAGGATTTCCTACTATCCACCACCTGTGGACCCGTTTATTAACTGACACCCAAAACCTCAAGAAAATTGTTTCCTACTTATACACTTATTTGAATTGAAAATCCAAAATGATTTTATTTTTGAAGACCTTTATTTTAGTGATTGTAAATTAGCACGAAAAAAGACAGAATCTCCAATTACCAATTAAGTGCTGTTACCAAAAGTCTAGAAATCTCAAAAAAGTGATTTGTTTTTCCAAATCTCGTGGGGTTCAAGATACAATATCTTCCATTTCTCCTTGTTTCTGAACTATCCCAGTGTTCTCATGCATAATGTCTTTATATAACTCTAGAATAATCTTAGATGTTAGGTTTATCTTTGCACCATTCTCTCTAACTTCCTCTCTTGACTCTGTGAAGATCCTTCTTCGATATTAGTCTTTAAGCTGCTTCGAATGCTCTTCTTTGGTTAAGTTAACTAATTGCTCACGTTTCTGTACTAGTGTTGTCAAAATTAGAAAATACTCACGCCGTTATTTGGCTAACTTTCATTCCTGTCGCCAAGAGGTCCAGAGATTCTCCAATCGTTGCTGATGTTCTCGTCCATGTCTTGTGTGATAGAACTATTAAATCATATTCATTTGATGAATCCATCAAATAATGGTTAAATTCATCAAAATTTGATATATTTTCTTCAAAAAATTATTGAAAAAACCAATAAATGAGCATATCGCGTTTGTGACAAGCTCCATCCTGTGATCCTGGATCCTTCACCAAACTTACCTCAACTGCATGGCTTACTTTTCCAAGTTTCCGGAGATTTTCCAACCACAAACAATTGTCTTCATCAATCACCAATATCCAGTTTCACTTGTCCAACCCAAGTCCCCGGGTTCCATTAATTCCAGTCGATTTAGGATGGCAGGGAGAACTGAAATCGAAACACAAAGAAAAAACTTCTTGAAGCAATTTGTTTTTGCATAAATTCCTAATTGTTAATTCCTAATTGCTAAGAGCAATGCTGTTAAATGCGAGAACCTTCTACTTTGGAAACCATTATCCTATACACTCCGATTTATTAAGAAAAGGTACTGCTTTCTCTAAAATAAGAAAATTTAACAAAGGAATGGTACTTTCTTAACCTGAATAATAAGTAAGAAATTCTCTTTCTGGATACATTTTTATTTGAATTCACAAAAAAATTGTAGAGTTTTGAGTCATTAACTACTCTTACAAAGCAATCCTTCTAATCTTCCAAAAGGAAAATTTAGAATAGACTATTTGAATCGGTTTTTATAAGGCTATATGCCAGTGATCTGTTCTACAAATATCACAATATTTAAATAAGAAAACCTGGGAAGTTGGTGATACCGTGCCACAGGCGAACCAATAAAAATTATATGACCGAACGGCTGTACAGCGTGGCGCTAGAAATGTAATTAATCAATTTCTTAATGTGTGGTTCACCCGAGGGCTTATTCCTAACATGAACGTAATTTTTATGCAAATTCCCATTATGCAATACGCTTCGATGCATAAATAATGAAACTTTGCTATAAATATGCATCCATTGCTCTATACACCCACGTAAAATGAAATCAGTCAAAAGGAGCTGCTCATCACTGCAACTAAGAATCTGAAATTGTGGCGGAAGTTCATCAATACCAGATTATCTGAAATTTTCTTCATTCATTCAGCGTAAAATAAAATGTTTTCCAGGACAACAAGCAACCCGGACAATTTCCTGAATTGATATCCCACAAATTGATTTTCCAACTATTCACCGTGCGGACGGACGCGTAATATTATAATCCAAGCATTTTCGTCCAAGTGGCCAGAAACCCATAAGTTTAACAAACCCCATTACCGCAGTGGCCATGTAATTTATTAATGTTATCCGGACTGCAGGTTATATTCCAATATAATATACTCCCAGCCGTATAGATAGAGCCTCTGTAATACGTCCATAAAGCCGAATTAATTTGCATAAAAGAGACATCATCTGAGGTTAGTGCTTTGGCCAGAAGGAGACACGCTAAAATTTGAATAATGCATGAACCCTCTTGGATCCATATTGTATAGTCATCTGCAGGAGTAACTTGTACTGTGGCACTGGTACTGGTGGTACTGGGAATAAATTTGATGGGAGTCTGGACTCTCTGGTATTCGATATACACCAGAGAGTGCATTTACTGATGGTGCCCCGAATAAATACCAAAACATTACCTCCGGCTGTAATATTTCAGTAGGATATACATAGTGGTGGATTTTCGTTTTGGTTACGAGTCTGATGAAATGTTTGCAGCTGTAGTCGATTTAAGGTAAAATGAATTAGAGTTCGAGTTTTCGTGAAATGGATACAAAAATTAAAAGGGAATGCAATCGAACTTATTACGCAGCAGGTTAATGGCTAGGCGCTTATTATCGCTTAAATGTTAGTAAACTTTTTCCAGTTTATCGATTGTGTTTAGTAGGAATTTGGTTCGACTTAATGAAAAAGTTGTTTTCATGTCCCCAAATCTGTTTATCATGGACACATCGCTGACGCTTGTGATGCGGTAGATAACGTTGTGGCTCATGTTCCCTGCCCTAGGTATAAATTTCACTAGCACTAGCGTCTACCAATGATATTGTAATATCTGATGAAAATACCGCTGACATATGATTCGGAATCCATATTAATCAATAGTATTTTACTTTTTTCCATTAATTTAAAGACCCTTTTGCAATTTCTGCTGGCTCTTTGGAAAGCCTATGAGATTGCCTACTTAAGAAAAAACGACCCGCTATCATAGAGTGTCTCATTAAGAAGTTACAGAGCATTAAGTAGAATGCAAGCCAGAAAATTTAAAATGACTGTAGCTCCTTACCTTGGGATTATCCCCTCCCCCTCCCCCTTCCCACTAGTACCATTCATAAAATACATATAACCCCACCTAGGTATCAAAAGTACTTTCGTGATTCATTTTCAATACTAAAATATAAAACAAATCCTGGAAATAATTAAGTCTAGAGCTTATCCTTAATACATTAGAGTTACTTAACTTCTTTGAGATGTTACCAGGAGTAAGTTGACCAAATGTATTCACAAGAATCTTAAAACATTTTTTCTAAAGATCCAAATTCCGATATTTCCGCATCCTTTCCTGTTATTTGAATGGATTTTTGTTAATATATTAATTGAATTTATGCGTTCTTAAAAAACCTCGAGATTCTTCTGACATATTTAGCATGAATACACACAAGCCCTTAAAATTTTCTCTTTCACTAAAATTTATGATTTGACTAATCCTCACTTCCCATTCCGGACCTCAATAACTTAATTAGCCTCAGAGGACTTGCATCTAAAATACTCAAACTATCAACAAATGCTACTTAGCCCTAATGTCAATTGGTATGATCAAAGATACATCTTGATTGAAGGGTCTGACAGTTACAAATAATACCGCACTCTTAAATCGAAAGAGGATTGCAAGAGTAAACACACATAGAAAAAAAAAGACCCATTCGTGGGCAGCTATCTGTCTACTGAAGGACCGATTAGGTTTTGCCACATCCCTTCCGATATCACCATCACGGTTAATGTGAAACGGCTGAATTAAATACCATTCTCGGCTTTTATCCCTTTTGTTATACTGGTCGATGTTTGCATAGCACATTGGGTCTATCAAAAAAGGGTGCTCGGGTGATGCACTTATTTTGTAACTCATCAGGCTTATAATTTCGCAGCAGTTTGTAGAATGGTTCACGGGTAAACAGAAAGGACAGGAGCTCTCCCGCACACAAAAGGACTAATATTTCCTTGGCATGGGATCGAGAATACTCACATATGAGCAAACAAAAATTCAGAACACTTCCTACTTTCGCCTACAATAAGTCCCTGTTAAATGATTATGGGATTGCTACATTCAAAAGGTATAAGACTATGACAAAATGGTTAATAAATAAATCTGTGGAGAGTTCATTAAATGTCTCTGTGGAAGTTGGAAAGGTGATATCTTAAAAGATAAATGCTCATTTGACTCTGCCATAAGGGCACCCTAGGGGATGTAATTATGCACATGAATGACACATGTACGTATAAGCCAATTACACGAAACGATGAGCGAAAAGATATCGTCCGAAAATGTCACGTAAGTCGGCCTGCATTCTGAATTTCCTTATGCAAATTCTGATATTCAAATAATCCACTTATCGGTAATCGTGTTAACCCATAAAATATCATAAATGCCGCCCTATTTGAATAAGACGTGCTTTATATTTCTCAAGTTGAGTTCTGGGCTACCCCAGTTTTATTTTGGAGTGGAGAGATTCAACTGGTTTTTCTGTCTAGCAGCAGAATACCTGCTCGCTTAAAAAATCATTGAGATATTGTGATAAAATTTGTGGCTCGGAATTTAGATTATACGACAGATCTATTCGTAACATTTGTCAAATTTTCTTATTTTTGCCGATGATGGTCTTATTTACGGGAATAAGAAATCACGAAAGGTCTGGTGAAAGGAAAGGCTACATGTAAACACCCGCTAAAATCAGTTTAAAATACATTTAACTAAAAGCCTTTCCGCTGGCATTCACACAGATTTACATAAATCCCTGGAAAGCATGTCGATGCCCTGAAACTTTCCTCTTCTTCCAACCGTAGTACAGAATTAAAATCTTCACCTGAGGGCAGTTCGGTAGTCGATGGAATATTAAAGAGCAATTCGCCCCATGTTGCAGATTGAAATTTTCCAGCTGTCGGGTTTTCCACATTTTAAAGCAAAAATAAACAAGAAAAATTCAATCTGCCAAATCACAGACGATTTGCGATGTTTGCCATCACTACCGCACCTCGCCCCCCTTGAACATGAAAAAGAAAACTCCCAAAACACATAAATACCAAAGTGAGAATACGGAACACAACCCTCTGGACCCTTTTCGAACTGAAAGAAAGTCTTAGATCATGTTGAAAGCATCCTTCCTGAAAAAATTCTGTTCGTCCCTTACGTGTGAGTGCGTATTTATTCTTGAAGAGGGTACATCCCCCGCGGCGATGTAACATGCTTTCAGAACTGTCTTTTTTTCCTTTCTATCCGAACAACTTGTATTGAGCGTACATATAAAACACACCCCCCGGTTTCATTCATGCCCTTCCTATCTCGTCCAAATATTAGTTATATTTTGTGAGTGGTGGTAAAGGATAACGTCGGACAGATAAATGCCATTTGCATGTATTGTGGTGGGTTAGAAATTGACTAATACCTAGCTGTGCGCAATATCCCTTGATTCGTAGCCCCTCATGGCTGCAATGAACCCGCCTTCAGGCTATTTCCTCTTTTTACAAGGTTTTTCCCTTTGGCATACGTTCGCAAACAGATCTAGTCTAGTTAGGTAGGCTTGGTTTGATATTTTCAGTTTGGTACTATGAGGCGCTTGTAAATAAATAATATGCATATATAGCGCAGTCCTTTGAAGTGATGTCCTTAAAGGGAAAATTTCCAAATCGAAAAATTACTTTTTAGAAGAAATTTATCTAGAATTTAGAGGAAGATAATTACTCTTTCTATTAACATTTGAATGGGATATGCTTGTTCTAGAAATGGTATAAAAATCTGAAAAGAAAGTTCACGTTAGATAATTATTTCTAATTTCATAGTGGTCTAACTCTTTTGTTGGCAATGGAATATTTACTTTAGAGCAGTGTTTCCTAAGTGTGGTATGTATACCCCTTAGGGGTAGCGAAGAATTTGGTGGGGTACGCGCTGCACCGAGCTTTGGCTACGCCTGGTACAACAAACAGCTTACATTTTTTCGATTACAAACATAGAAAAGCTGGCATGGTGAATTCTCCACTTTGTAAATAGGAAGTATTGCGCGGGTGCTTCTTTAGAATTTCTCTCCACTTTTACACTGCTTAGCACTGCTTGTTTCACTTCTTTTCACAGCTCACTCATATAAAAGTTGACTTTTATGTGAAATTTAAGGATGTTTGCGGAGAATTTGAACGGCGGGCCTACCCACCACTATTTCGTAGTAACTAAATGTAGTTTATTTTTTTTAACTGTTCAGTATACATTTCACAAAATTGATTTTTAATATTTAATCTTGTTCATAAACGTCGCACAAAAAAAACCGGTGAGACATAAACAATTTCATCCTTCTCCTTGGTTATAATGAATATTTCGAATTACAACGAATAACTTTTCCGATTTTTAATATTAAAAAAATCGACATATCTCCATGTTTCGAGGTCCCTAGAATCCAAATTCATCGCTTTTAGAGAGTTTATATGTACGTGTGTACTTGCGTTTGCAAAAACATTGAATTGGCGGTTTTTTATAACAAAAAAAAAACTACTCAAAAATTGTTGTTAAAATGTTTTTTTCTTACATATCTCGACAACAAATAGTGATATCGACTCCGGACCAATTTCATTCGACGCATAATTGTATAATTAACACCTGATAACATTTGCAAAAAAATTTAATTGGCGGTTTTTTTATAACAACTAAACTTTCAAAAGCAAGATAAAATGGCCGAATGGGAAGTTGGCAGGGTATATGTAGACCAGTCGCACCAGTTTACTTATATTTTACTATGAATAATTTTATTTTTCGTTAATTAATATTTTGTTTATATACTGCACAAGAAAAAAATAAATATATTTTGGTTGTTATTAAAGTACACGCAATTTTTTTACGAGTGGTATTTAATGTTATGAAAATTATAGAACGGGTGCACAGATGTCGAAAGTTTGGGAAACATTACTTTAGAGCAATATGACAATTACTGGAGTTTCGTATTAGATTATATTCGAATATATTGGTGATTTTCATCAAGCAATATACTGTACATAATTTAGACCAATAAAAAAGGCTAGAATTTTTGTACTCTCAGATCAAAATTATGGATTTAAATTTAATTTTGTTCATGTGACATTAGAAGAAAATAGGTAAACATTTCAGAATATATCATAATCATAATAATATATAAATAATATCATATAATAATATATAAATAATATCATATATAATATCATAATAATATATAAATATATGTGCAATACAAATATAAATCTTTTCAAATACATTTGGTCGAAACTGATATATTTATTATTTTTCTGGTGAATTTAAAAATGCCTTGCGTAGCATTAAAAAACCCTTCTTAAATATTTGGGAGACCTATAGAAGAAGATAACAGTATGCGCTTCGATTTGTAAGATTCATTGTTATATTTTCGACCATTTTAAGTATATAAGGAGCATAAGCTGAGAAAATTAATGGATGACTGAAATTCGGTAACTATACGTCTTTTAGATGCGATAAAAAATTAGTCACTTATATTTATCAAGTAGAGATTCTTTGAACTACTTTAAATGCAGCGAATTGAGGCTAATGGAACTCCCATTTAAAAACATAAATGGTATAGTATGTTTTACATTTAATATTAAAATCGTAAAAATTAAAAATTAAAAACTAAATTTCCGTTTAGTTTAGACCAATAGTAAGAGAAAATTGGTCGAATTTAATAATTGACTTCTTCTTTTTGTAATAAGGCTGTTAAATCAAGCCCATCAATTTTAAAATAAGACAAATCCAAGTATTTAAACCAATTTTATTGTTCTCCAAATCTATAGTACATTTTTTCATCTACATATCTCACAAATTGATTACTTTAAGCATGTAATAAAACCATAATTTTAATTTTGTAGTTAATTAGGAGTCCTTATCCTGGACATTAGCAATGTATGCATAATACACACGTTTGCAATTTACATGCAGCTGCTTA
>QYTT01088246.1:30893-49105 GCA_006980735.1 Dasypogon diadema | reverse complement strand
AAAAAAAAAACTACTCAAAAATTGTTGTTAAAATGTTTTTTTCTTACATATCTCGACAACAAATAGTGATATCGACTCCGGACCAATTTCATTCGACGCATAATTGTATAATTAACACCTGATAACATTTGCAAAAAAATTTAATTGGCGGTTTTTTTTTATAACAACTAAACTTTCAAAAGCAAGATAAAATGGCCGAATGAGAAGTTGGCAGGGTAGGTAGACCAGTCGCACCAGTTTACTTATATTTTACTATGAATGAATTTTATTTTTCGTTAATTAATATTTTGTTTATATACTGCACAAGAAAAAAATAAATATATTTTGGTTGTTATTAAAGTACATGCAATTTTTTTACGAGTGGTACTTAATGTTACGAAAATTATAGAACGGGTGCACAGATGTCGAAAGTTTGGGAAACACTGTTAGAGCAATATGACAATTACTGGAGTTTCGTATTAGATCATATTCGAATATATTGGTGATTTTCACCAAGAAAAATGCTGTAAATAATTTAGATCAATAAAAAAGGCTAGAATTTTTGTATTCTCAGATCAAAATTATGGATTTAAATTTAATTTTGTTCATGTGACACTAGAAGAAAATAGGTAAACATTTCAGAATATATCAGAGAGATGTATAATACAAATATAAATCTTTACAAATACATTTGGTCGAAACTGATATATTTATTATTTTTCTGGCGAATTTAATAATGCCTTGCTTAGCATTAAAAAACCTTTCTTAAATATTTGGGAGACCTATAGAAGAAGATAACAGTATGCGCTTCCATTTGTAAGATTCATTGTTATATTTTCGACCATTTTAAGAAGGGGGGCGTTATATAAGTAGTATAAACTGAATATCTTAATATTTGCTCTTTGTCATCCAAAGCGGAGAAAATTTAATATTAAAATCGTACAACTCATGATTTATAAACTCGATAAATTTCCGTTTAGTTTAGACCAATAGTAAGAGAAAATTGGTCGAATTTAATAATTGACTTCTTCTTTTTGTAATAAGGCTGTTAAATCAAGCCCATCAATTTTAAAATAAGACAAATCCAAGTATTTAAACCAATTTTATTGTTCTCCAAATCTATAGTACATTTTTTCATCTACATATCTCACAAATTGATTACTTTAAGCATGTAATAAAACCATAATTTTAATTTTGTAGTTAATTAGGAGTCCTTATCCTGGACATTAGCAATGTATGCATAATACACACGTTTGCAATTTACATGCAGCTGCTTATCTCAGCCCACTAAACACGGTACTTATCGTTAATTAAGGGCATGAATGACTACCTTTTTAGCTCCTTAATAACAATACTTGTCAGTCAGTATTTCGCTGGAAATTACTGTTGGCCTTCGTGAAAATTCGGAAAATTAAATTGGAACCTTTATTCCTTTCCCGAGGAAATGGGGAACCATCGCAAAATTAGTAAAACATGAACCGGACAGTTTTCAAAACGGCAACTGAACGCAGGCAGGCGCAGATATACCCTGCTAGTTTTTTTCCTATGTATAGGCCGAGAGGAGGAATTTAAAATATCGCCGACAATCTTTCGAGGCGATCTCTATACTTATTGGGTTTAACTTCTTCTTATTCACCGCCCCAAGGTGCACCGAGTACATAAATTTAATTTCATTTCTTCCAATGAATCCGCCAACCGGCTAGTCTCCAACTCAGTATGGATCTGAACTTTGTTTAAAGTGCTTCGGAGGAAGCCATAAGCGCGGTTTAATTTCTTTAGTCTTTAAGATCGACGTGGTTTACTGTTTTCGACGATTTCATGTGGATGGTAACAGCAAATAGTGCATTGCGCGCAATCCATACGCCAGCCCAACTTCATTCTTGAGACGATTTGGTTAAAAAAGCCACTCCTGATGTATAACTCAGGCATGCAATCTTCTTAACTGATGTAGTATTCGATCTGGGCACCATTTATTCTTCGGCATTTGCATGGATATTAAAGTACTTTTGAAAATCCACCAGTACTATGCGATCTGCAGCTTGCGCTTGTACGCTTTGCTCTGGGTCAACGAACATTTTTATAATATTTTTATCTTTTATAGAGGAGAATCTCGTTAATGACAGGAAGCAGGTGTTTTTCTTGATTTATAATGCCTCACTTGAGAAAATCTTGTATCTGGCTGTGATGGTGGAAGGATTTAATAAATAAAATTGTTCATGTTTGAAAGGCATTTATATGCGGGTATGTACGGTACCGCACAAATCATGTGTTTATATGCCTCGAGATAGAGTTATTACGTATTATGGAGCAAGGGCATGAACCTGTAATTGGAAACAATCTGACTGGTAGGATCAGAATTAATATAAGTATTTATATAAATGTTCAGGAGATAAAGGTACAAAGTCCATATCAGTTACACATTTAAATTATTCGAGATGTTGCTGGTCCAGCATTTTGTATCCTCGTTTTTATAGAGGAATTGTAGTTTTTATGGTTTTCAAGTTTGCAAGGAGCCAAATCAGTGGGATTTATATGACTACCATTGTTGACGTTTTATATTTTCATGATTGCTACATAGAGTCGTTCTGAAGTCTACATAATAAATCTAGTACCAGTAAATTTCCACTTTACTTTATAAGAAAGGCTAATAAAGGACCTAACGTTAAAAACATGGAAGTGATGGTCCCAGTGTTTGAAAGGAGGTTGTTAATTCATATCAGTTACTCAATATCAAAGTATTGGTAATCCTTTTGTTGTTGTCTTCTCAGCATTCTAAAAACACGCTTTGATTTTAACTCGATGTAGGTAGAGGCTTGATGACCAAATCTTTTCAGATCACCAATCCATTTGTTTAAGTCTTTATTTTGAATCCTGTAACGAGTTAGTATTAAAAACATTTGTCTTCTACCAGAACTGCAGAATGCAAAGAGATATAAGGCAAGAATTTACCCTAAATTACGTCGCTTCTCTCTGCTGTAATAGAAATTTTACTCTGATATTAAAATCAGGTGGAATTGCTGATAACTAAATAGGTGATTGGTTATATTCCCATTCCATAAAAAGGTTGATATTATCCAATTGGAAAACTAAATGGGTTGTTTTTTTAAACACAGTCATGAAAATATTTACTGGTGTTATTCGGTGCTAACGAATAGCAAGCAGCCTTGCTTGAGGTATAGGTCATAGTATAATATGGGGCATAATTACCTCAGGGAAACAAACAACTGCATTATTATATGTAGACAGCCTTGTTCTTATTGTTGATAATCCTGTTGTTCTACAAAATATAATTAATACCTTGGATAGGTACATGCATTGATGGTCACCACCGTTGAACTAGCTATATAGATAAAAACTTGGGGATAGTTTCCTTTCACAAATACCGTGAGATATTGTTAGCTGTTTTTTAAAACACATTTTCAAGTAAAGCTTTTGTCTACGAAATCAAGTATTAACGCTACTTGGTATAATACGTTTTCTGATCGTGAAATCTCAGTGGCGATGAAATATAAGTTCTTTACTGCAGCTTGCATTTCCATTTTATTTTTACGTTGTACAGGTTTGTAGGTTTCGTTATTACGAGCAACTTCAGAAATTCTTTTTAAGAAAGGTACTGGATTTGCCGAACTTTACTACTTACTTAGACTATAGTATACCCGTTTCAAACGTGCTACTTGTCCTGGAATTAGAATTGAGATGGTTATATGAAGTCAGGGTAGATATTATAAGACTTACTATAAGTATAACGCAGGGCTTGTATAACAGTCTAAACTACAATTTTGATTATAGGCGAATTTATGTAATAATACTTTTATTCAAAGATATGGATGGTTTTTTTTTGGCTTAATTTAAATCCTAGGAAGATATTTAACTAGGAAGATATCTAACTGTGCACTTTGAAGATAATATTATAATCTTGCTAGTCTTAAAAGACGACACTATAGCGTTGTTATACATTTTGTGTTTTCTTTTTGTGAAATTACCTGAAAGCAGCTCTTTATATAGAAAGTTGATAATAATCGCATGAATTTTTTCCTTTCCTTTTTCTCTTATATTAATATATAGAGTTCTATAATAAAAGAAGTTAGCTAGTTAGATGCTGCGCTCTGAGGGACACTTCTCATTATCATATATGTATTTTGTATATCGTTAATGCGGATCATCTGTTTTTATCATTTTTAGGAATTGTCTCGGCTTTTTTTTCTAAAACATTGTAAAAAAGGAATCAGGCAAAATAACATTCTAGCAACTGAATGTTTCTTCTTTCATTTTTGAGAGCTAAATAAACGTGGGCCCATCAAAAGAACAAAAACGAGATTCTGCGTATTAAATATAGCTAGTCCTTTAAGCACAAAATGATGCACACCAGATTTCTGGGGATCCTTCTTACTTCATTTAGCCATTTCAAGTAAGAAGACACTACACATTAATATATTTGCAATAAATATTTATTTGTACAGATTTTTCACAAATAAGATTTAGATTTACATGAGCATAAATTGACGTAAACTACATTTCGAAAAATAGCAGTGCCATGTTATTTTAAGAGACATACATGTGGAAGAAGCAACTAGGAATTGTTAAAACCTCTTCAAAAATATAACGGAAAATTATCTGCACACAAAATATGTGAGATAATCGCATTTATTTCAAAAGATATCAGAAGTAATGAATGAAGTAAACCAATACTTTCCGGCAGGGCAAATGGCACCCTTGCTGACAAAACTCGCGGGGTTTAAAACCGCTCCCTTCAAGGTTAAAAATGGTCATACAGAGAATCCGATAGAATGCCTGGAGAAAACTATATATTTACACTTGGAAGAATTCAGGATAAGATGGGTGATATTTCATCATTTAGAAATACGATCCAAATTATTGTTGAATGTTGCAACTCCATTTTTAATAAGACACAACAGTATAGACATATAAAGGTGAATATCATCAAGATATATATGATTCTGAGATTACCTTAGAAAGCTAATCAATAAACATAATCAGCAGTATCGGTTCAAAGATAGATCCTTGTGGAAATGCTAGATAAGAATTTCTGCAGTTTAACTAAGTCCGACCTAAAAGGAAATTTTTCCATAACTTTAGAGTCGAAGATGAGAAACCGAATCCAGAAAAGATATTTAGGCTGACAGCTAAGACAGGACAGACCGATAGACAGATAGAGAAGCTCTAATTGTGTTTCTGTCTTAGACGAAAGTGGAAAAGTCATGGAAAAATCATAGGTCGTAACAATTAGACCATCGTCCAAATAATTTAGAGGTGATAATTGATTGTGAAACAATCAAAATTGTAAATTGTATTTTGAAAGTAAATTGCAAAGTGGGAGGGATTAAATGATTGACAATCTTGTTACTTCTTGAAGCTCCACAAGATTTATTGAAAATTGAACACTCCAAAATACGTAATACACCGAACAATTATTTCACAAACTGAATAAGAAAAATATACTTGTATTGAATTAAATTGAATCCAGTTATCAGTTTATTATCAATTTTAGATTCTAAACTAATACTGTTTCTGAACTTCATATAATGCTGTTATGAAATATTTATCCACACTAGAAAATTAGAAAAGGTTCAGATTGCCAATTATAGTAAATTTCTGTAAGCAACAAAAGTATTTGCGCAAACAATTAACAAAATCATCTTACATTGCCGGCTATTGTTCACCGCAATAATACACATCACAATATCCAAAAGATTACAGGAATTGCAGAGAAATTTATGGAAAGTGCGCTAGTGGATTCTTTGTAGGTACTTACTTCTGAATATTTTCATCTTTTGAATAAAAAAGTATAAAGCTATAAAGATACTAAATTTCATTCTTTTATCTTAAGGGTTTGATATAAGATTCAATGAATAATGCTGATACCGAACCCTCGATTTGCACAGTAGATTTATTCCTCAAAAGGAGTGTAAATCGAAATCGTGTAAAGCGAGACCTGATTTGTATTATATGAAGACTATACACAAACCTCGTACAATGTAAATTATATATTCAAATTCTGAGAACTATAACTTTCAAAATAAACTCTTTGCTTATTTGTTTTTGGAATTTCTTCGATCGTGTTAAACTGAAACCGTGCAAACCGAGTTCCGTGTAAGTCTTTTCGAAATGATAAAGATTTTTAATTAAAAAAAAAAAATTGCATGTTAAATCAAATACTATAAAACTTTTTTCAATGCAGCTTCTTACGGTATAGTGAAATGTTTCAAAAATTCTCTTCCATTCAGTTCTTTAAATAAATTTGTAAGTTAAGCATACTCTCAAGCTTTCATATCTTACTGTTTTATTTCATATTGCTGCAAGTAGATTATAACAAGATAATACCTTCTATCGCACACCTTAAATAGTTCACTAACTGGTGCATTTTCACTATTTTAACACTTTTATTTCGTTTTCTTTTCATACTATGCTGTAAATTTTCACTTTCTCTATCTCGAGACACTATTTATGTATATTTTTAAATATCTGACAGTTGGTAAAGTTTCCAGAACCCGTTTATATTTTATAGCATTTTATTACCGCACCAACTTAAGAAAATGACGCAGAGCCTTAAATTCTTTCGCTGAGGATAATAATTTAGCGAAAAATGTTTAATGTTTCTCCTCGAATAATACTTGCAACTAGAGTGGATGGTGGAATTCGTGGATATTTCAATTTTATGAATTATACAAGAAAATTTTGTGTTTTCCTATCCACAAGTTTTCTATTTGCAGTTATATACAAAAGTCTATTTGTGGTAGTATTAATAGGATGAAAAGCTTTCGTCCTCATTCTCTGTACAAAATACACACACGCATACAGTCTCAGTGCCTGGGATATATAGGAGCAATATACCAAAATATTCACAGTCACCCTGTATGAACTCAGAAGGAAAAACTCTCTTGTACATTGCTTGGGGCGGACACATTCAGTTAAGGGCAATATTCCAGAGAGGGATACAGTAATACCCGAATGTACACAATGTCCTCCCGGTATATACTAACTGGGGGGCTTTGCTTTCGGTACTGTTTTTACGTGTGTTTATGTGTGTATCCCCTAAAAAGCGCACCTAAGGAAGATGTTATTTGAGCAAATAGGGAATAGGATGGTGCAAACACACTTCTAGGGGTTGCAATTTCATAAATTTTATGAATGTCTATAGATGTATCCACTGGAGAATACAATCTTATATATGTGTTTATACCTTAGAGCGTAATCTTATAGGTATGCCTGTACCCGGCCATTGTTATGTACGCATGAAGATAGTAACAGGAGCTGAAGTGTACACCCCCAGGTACTGAATAGCCGAGGGCTGAAAAATCGTTGCAGTCGTATTGAAACCTTAAGCGAGTTAGTTTGCAAGTTTTTTTTAATAAGAAGGAATTTTTTTAAATATTAACTTAAAAAAGTTTTTTTTTCGCGCCAAACGAACACAATTTCCCTCAAAATAGTGGAAAATATACACAACGAGTAGTGGAAGCAGTGCTGTGGTTTTTCCGTATGACGTGCGGTTTTACAATTGTGATTGTAGTTTAATGAATTTTTATGGGTCTTTCAGAGCTCTATTTAAATTTTGTGTGTATTTCTTTAAATTTGTTTTATATTTATTCAATAAAAAACACAAATCTATACACATACACAAGCTTTTTCTTTCTCCTATTTCTTTTTTCTTATTCATAATCAATTTTCATTTAATTAGCGGCGCTAATTTTTGGGTTCCCAAAATAATCGAGTTTTGAAAGTCCAAAATTTGCCAGCATGTACAATTTTCAAGAAAACAGTAAGAAAGTTTCGGTATAAGACAAGAAAGATACTAGATCTACCTTGATTGGAATGTTCAAGTGAAGTAAGCAGTGTTATTTTTTTCACGAGGAAACTGTAAATCATTCATTCTGGACTTCGTCGCAAACCTGAGAAGTAGGAAGGTAATTAGTATTTTATTAAGAGGTTCAGTAAAAATTAGCATAGTAGCACAATTCAGAGCATACGGTGTTTTGATTGAAATTACCTGATAATTTTGAAGAGTATCAAAAGAGCTGTAAAATTGGATTAAAATTGATTGGCAAGGTTAAAGCAGAAAAAAGTGTGGTATGAATCCAACTGTGGTCATTATATTTTAGTAGAAGAATACCCCTGGGCAAATCTAACACAGGCGTACTAACAGTCGCACCTCACAGCGAAAATTTGGACAAGTGCAATTTTTATCCTCGCAAAAATTTGTCCACTTTCTTATTGTCGATCAAGTTTTTACAACGACGAATTATCTAAAATCTGACAAAGTGTTCTTGGAATTACGGAGGTTTGTTCGATATGAAAAGTGTTTCCGTCAAAAAGAAAATTTGACTCTTCTGATTAAAAACGTAATCACGGCTCACCGCAATCTTAAATTGAGAAACAGAATCTAAGAGCATTTTTGCGCTCACAAGTAAAATATATCGAAAAGGTTGGTACGGAATTGTCCTAAAGCTCTGCCATTTTTATTCATTTTTTAAACACTTGTTCAATAAAAGATTGTAATATCCTCATTTTTAGTGTAAATAGGTACTTTAATACTAGTCTGTCATATTTATCCCCCAATAGCGTGCTCAATAATCTCTAGAAACTCTGATCTGGGTAAAGGGTAATTCTTAAGATAACTTCAACTCAAAAACAAGTCCTCAAAGACCCATAAATGTTATAATGAGATGCACAAATAACATTTTTGTGATTAATTCTGATGACTTTTGAAACATCCTATTAATACTGAGTGGTAAGAAAAAACGAAACGGAACGGTCGCTTGACGAGGGCTTATGGAACAGTTTCTATTTATGTAAAAAATTCACATTTTTCAACTTTGACCTTGAATAATTTTTCCAGGATATAGCCGATCGGAACAAGTAAGGTACCGTTAGAAAGCCACAAATGCTCTCTCTTAAATGAATCTTTGGGCGTTATCCTGTAATGTCCTTGTGAGGTGTTATAAGTTAAGGACGTGGGAAGTGACTTTATGTGGGTCTCAGAATAAACGTTGATTAGTACCCTTCAGCGAACCGATTGGTATACCGCATATCGATTAATTACCGAACACCCTGTATATGTCTAGATGGATCAGATATTATATAATTCTTTATATTCGCTGCATATTTATTCAAATTAATGTAATCTACACATAGAAGATACACGGTGTCCAATAAATTCGAACACAAAAACAAATTGGAAATTCGAGTACAAAAACGAAATGGAAAATCGATATTATATAGGTATTAAATAGTTATAGAAAATGCCTTTTAATAATCCCCTTCTTTTACGTTTTTTACTAATAGTAATCTTTTTTCAAGAGAACTGCATGCTCACACGCACATTCAACATCGGCATTTCGTACCAAAATTTCAAGATTTTTGTCTCAGATTGTTCCAAATTACAAATTTTTTGGTCGATAAGTTTTGCCATCATGTAGCCCCAAGTATAAAAATCCATACAAAATCCACTCGTCCTTCGACAAAAGGTCCACGAAACTTTCAGAACACCAAGTCTGAACTGCACCTGTCGAATGTGATGGGGCTCCGTCTTGTTGGACTCAGTAATAATCTTTTCGGAATAATTTCTAAGAGTTCGGTATAACAACTGATTCGAGGATTTCCTTTTTGCAAAATTCGGCATTGATTTTTACCCCTCTTTCAATAAACACAAAGAGAAGTGTGCCTCGTTTGCAAAATCCACCCCAAACTATGACTGAGGATACATTTTGATACCAGGGAACATATTGTTCATTTTCTAGTATATTATCCATTCTTATTGCCCATACTCGATCATTTTGTGGGTTTATGTGGCTACCCAAAAACAAAGAGTTTTTCGTCACAAAAACCCCAGCGTGCCAAGCAGGAATACCATCAACTCTTACAGCTCGCCTTTGTTTCGATGAAGGTAAAACTCCAGCAATTTTGTTTTGTGTAGACATTAGGCCAAGATCTTTTTTAAGGATTAAATGAGTTGAAGATTTCGATATTCCTAAACGTCCAGGAAGTTTCCTTACTGAAAGGGCCTTATTTCTTCGAACCTGCGCTCTTACAACTTTAATGTGTTCTTTACTACACACAGTTCTCTTACGGCCTTTAATAGAGGACGTTTCCTTAAAATGTTTAATAGTGATACAAATAAAATTACGCTGTACACATACATTTTTTAAATTTCGCTTTTCACTCTTTAATTATTAGTTTTAATAGTCTGATTTTTTAACACAAGTTGCGTAATTATAGCAATCTCATCAACTCATCTCCTAATTTGGTTCTGTATTCAAAATGTAACAACTTCTACATTCTTGTATGAGGCAAACCTTCGTGCGCGATATTCAAGTTTACCGTCCAAACGAAGGCATAATATTATGTATAAATTTTATGCCACCAATCTTTACTTTATATGCCAATACTATAAGTATTGCACTTCTGTTCTTTGAATTTTTTTCTTAGTATACCGAAACATTACCATAGTACATGAGATTCGTCAGATTATAGTTGGAAATGTTATCTTCATAATTAGGATATAAACCTCTTAGTCTATTCCGCTCAATACGCGTATTAGGCCCGAGTATATTCCCTGTATTTTCTCAGGTGGCGGGACCTGCCTCAGGAGCTTGTGTTGAATATAATGTTCTGAATATCAATAATTTTATGGGCTTCTATTTGGGGAATGTCAGAAATGAGATCTTGGTTCGATTCGCTATTTTTCTTTCAGTCGCTTCCTAACAAAATATTGTTTAATATTTTCCATTGGGAATGTTTCATTGGATGTAATCGGTTGGAGTATTTGGATAAATGTGGTAAAGTCATATTATTTGATTGATAAGAAATTAGATTATGCACAGTATTTCTTTTGAAAGATATTATTAGATTATTCATTTTAAATACACAATCTTGAATAAACGAAAATATATCAAAATTTTGCAATTCAATGGTGTGATATTCTTGTTTAGTCCATAGTCCAGTTTTAAGGAAGGATTTTTGAAAAGCTTTCCTCACCAGATGTTACTCGAATAGGTTCGCGACTTTCGAATATGAAAATCGTAGTTTTAAATTTTTTACAGTCGTAGTTTTAAATTTTTTAAAGTCCACTCATTTCAAGGGTATGTATTCTTCACTAAATAGTCAGAAACGTTATTCAGAATAGAGAACGTTTCGTTCCATAATAGCATTGGGATTGGATGGATTTTTTTATAGTGTAAATTGAATTTTCTGTGAGAGGGACTAAGAATTTGATTACAACCCTATCGTCTAAGCATTGAGAAAATACTCCTGACGCGGCTTGTGGTAATTGGAAATGAATATTTATTTTATCTATATTGATTTTAGTTAAGTTTTCGTACATTGGCAGAAATTCGCGTACAGGTAATACCAGAGTTAAGTTCATGATAGTTGTGTTTTTTTTACTACAAGATCCAGATCTGTAGGCAAAAAACCCCGATCGTTTTTATTATTGGAATTAATTTTATACATTGGCAGTACCGAAAATCATTGTCAAGTTAATAACTGCTGATTGCAACGCGTTAGTTTGTTATGCCGTAGGTAATACGTTTCAATATTTCAAACGTGTAAATTTGTACTTGTTTTTTTATACATGTTTGCTCACTTTTAAGACCATTCTTTGAGTTTGACAACAAGTAGTACCAACATGTAAGACTAAAAAAATGCGCCTATATGCGAGAGTAAAGTACTAATTTCTAGATCTTTAAAGACCCAAATCCAAGATCTGTATAAATATCAGGATCTTGTGTTGTTGTTGCAATTACGTGTCTAAGGGAGGTCCGGATCGTGAGATCTGTATGGATATTGTGCAAAAAAACACAGCATCGCAGGGAATTTGAAATTAAAAGAGTTGTCACTAAATTTTCGGATATTGTTATTAATTTTGTTAGATGGATTATTAGTGGATTCAAATACTATTGTTTTAAACCTATTGTGGTTTTCAACTAAAATGTTATATATATTAGTTAATATAATACACTACCTCATTATTAGCTTGAAGTATTCGTTCTGAATCATAATTATTCATTATTCTAAAAATATTCCAAATTCATCTGCACCCTACAATCTCACATATCCACCACACAATCATCCTTTTTTTAGCAATCATAAATAAAAAAAAGTAAAATTCTATTGATAAAAATTGTCCACAGTACTGGAACTAGCTCTAGAAGAAAAATGAATCTAAATTGAAGAAATCAATATCATTACAGATTCTATTTGTAGGAGATTTAAATCTAAGGTTTGTCATTTGACTTTCAATTCTAAAGGTTAGGGATTGTCTTGTATCACCGGATTGTGCATTAAAGTTTTATTTTGATTACAATACATTCTATGCTGGCACCTCTTGCGAATTGTCTCTTGACGTCGAACAGTACACACACTTTCAGGACTGATAGTCCTACCTTTCGAAGACTTCACATTAATAGCATCAACTTGAACATGTACCTGTTAAATTTTATTCAAAAACTTATCATCTATCATACTTTCTTAATTGGAAAGATAGACCAGAAGGATTTTCGTTCCGCTAATGCTTTATGATTGTTAAACGTCCTTAGAAAATGTTTTTGTCTTTAATTCTAGTTAATAATATAAAAAGCTGCAGGTTGTTGATGTAGACACCATGAAAAGATTAATTCATATTGAAATCATTAAATAAACACATTTATTTTCAAACTCCTCTAAAATGGAGAACACCAATGCCAATTATCGCAAGCTTATTGTATTTGTTTTGCATTTCCCATTACTTTATTGAGATTTGTTCACATACAGTAAAGTGCAGTTTATTATCTGAATTTCCTTTATTACTTTTAGAAAATACAGGCAAATTTCACTTAAACACAAATAAAATTTCTCTCTTTCTAGGAATTCGACATGTCATTCCTGGCTACTTTGGATGCTAATGCATGGCAGGTAAGTTTCCAACTTTCCTACATCCTTAAAGACGAACCTCAGTAAAACATGGTCGAGGTGACAATTTTCTGAATTGAGTTTCCTGTCCAATAAACATAATTCAATATCTTCCGTTCAGTCTGATATAGAGACCTGAAATGCTCTTGCCATAGATGCGGAATAACAAAGTTCACCAGGATTCTACCTTGACTGCTTGCTTGGTGTTCGTCGTATGGTCGTAATTGAATTGAATGTGAAATTTTGTGGAAAAGTTGAATATTATGAGGGTGAAACTCAGGCAACAAAGGGAAATTCAAAATTTCCTTGGCAAACGAAATAAGGTGACCATTGCTGCTGTGCAAGAAAATAACAGCGGCCCTAAATATTAATAATCTACAGAAAATGATGAAGTTGTTTTTACAAAGCGTACTGCCTTTTGTAGTTTACTTTCCGTTCTTACAAGGCCTCAGTTAAGTTGTTTTGCTTTGATCTTGACTCGATGAAACTTTTTTTGTTTGCTGTACAGTAGGAATTTTGTCAAGGTTTTTAATAAGCTCGAGGATGTGTCTGCACGTGCTATTCGAAAGGACTTAACTGTCTCGTTCACTTGTATACACAGGACACACGTGTCATCAATCGTATAATGTCAATGGCAGTAGAATTTGGAGAACACCACTTGATTTTGGGAACTTAAAGAATATTTTTGTCGGTTTAATCCTAATTTTAAGGAAAGTTTGATTTAAAAGCGCCACCTACTTCTATACCTTCGTCCTTTTTCCTTCCGGCCATGTGTTAAACACCATTATTCGAAGAAAATCGTCCTTTTGTCCCCAACATATCCCACCAGCAAGACAATTTTTAATTGATATCATAACAAGGTCCAAATTAATCGATCCGCCCGCCACTCTGCACGACTTCGCCAGCAAATCGGCACGTTTTGAGTTACATTCGTGGCCAAATTCATTTAAATAATTTGCAAACGTGCAAATGATTTTTTTTGCCTCTTTCTGCATTTAAGAATAATAAGGGGATCAAGCACCCCCACATCTGCGTTACTTCGACAACACATAAGAGGGTAAGGGAATGAAGTAATCAACCGACTGGATTTGTCACCCTCCTGGTTTGTCCTGGGTTGGGGTGTTTGATGTATTATTCGGTTCATTTGGTCGACAGGTTTAAACAAATAAAGAGCTCAACACATGCGGTCGCACAATGGACAAATCCTTTTCAATAAAGGGCTTGTTGTCGAGGTAAGGACAACACTGTAGTTTACTTTGACTGTTGCTTCTTTTATATGGGGACAACGAGGGGATGTTTAATAATTATACAGACCTCACCACACAACACTTTTTGATAACAATTTTTAAACGGTGAATGGAGAATAATAAATATTTTATTGTGGAAATGAACTTGAAGAGTAGTCATTATAGATCCACTGATGCTGTCTGCTTAAAAGTATGGCTGGGGCTTTGTTGACTTCTCATTTCATATCCACATACTTGTTTGGCTTAGGAAAATTATCAAATATAAATTCTTCTTCTGTCGTAATTATTTTTTAAATATTTCAATTAAAATGAGAACATGGTTGGAATTCGTATCTTTATGAAAATGAAAACTACTATGAAAGAAGTTTTGCTGTTTATTTTTGCAAAACATTTGTTTCAGCTGAGAGAATTACAACACTGTTTCTGGTCGCTAGCTGCTAGTTAACTTCTTTACATTGTCGATTTTAGTAGAGTCCTGGTATTTTCCACTGATTTTGAATTCAATATAAAACGACATATTCTCTTACATATTTAGTCATATTTAAACGAAAAAACAAATTTGTCAATGGGGGTCGGCACGCGTTCCTTAGGAAGTACACAAGACTCCCACCGATATTGGGGAAAGGCAGCCGACGGTTAAGTATACACCATCAAGCAAGCAAGATTTCTTCAGTCAGCTAAGGTTGGATTCCCGCAGCTATTGAGATCCCCTGCCGTCCTATGCTCTACACTTCCTAGATGTCTGCAAACATTCAGAATTAAAACTGATCCGAGGCACGATGTACAGAGTTAAAGCACTTTTTACTCGCTTTAATGCTCTACTCTTGCTGGTTTTATCTCTCTCAATTAAGATTTCGCCTTACGTACTTAAAACTCCTCATGTGGTCGCCAAGGCCCAAAACGAAGAACTTTTTGATATCTTTATTAATGTCTTTGACTTGCATTATGCGCTTTAAACACGAATTTTACTCCTAAGCATACTTTAAGGCATCAGCACGTTGATTTATGCTTTCTTGAAAAGTTTTGACAGTTAGCGGTTGGGGTTCAATCAAAGACGGCTTTATGGGTTTCGCCATTCTGTCCGCCTGAAAGGCCTTTAATAAGCAAACTCATAAACAGTAAAAAGGATAACAATTGGGTAGCTATAATTACCTGGTGTTTATCAATCACCACACAGGTGTGTTAATAATTTTTATCCTCTTGTGGCGAGTACTTGTAGTCTGGCCATCCGTCTTAGAGCTTGGACAGTCCTCAAACAAGAAGAGCACAATTTCCATATCCGATTTTTCTCTAAGAAATTAAAATTCGGACATTTGGTTTAAAGCGTAACAAATTACTTCATCCCGCTGCCCTTCCAGGCTCCCGTCTGTCCAGCCTGCCGCGCATATAAGAATGATATCCTTCTGATCACTGCGTAGACCGCAGACCCTCAACGGTTTGTTTTTAATTTAAATAACGAAGCAATAAATAACCATATTGCAGCCTGTATGAGCCTCGTCCAGTTTTCAAAACAATTTCAATCTGTGCAGCGGATAAATATTAATCTCACCCAGCTCTTCGTCGTCGGTCAGCAATCAGGTCAACTCTGTTTCCAGTACTGAGAAGGGCCGACTGCCTCCGCAGCTCGCTGCTCCAGAGTGGACTCCAGAGACGGAATCAACCGACAGGAGGAAATTGGTACAAGATGATTCTGTGTGACTCAGACATTTGCGAAATAGAAGGAATGAAGATTGCTGATTTAAATTAAAAAATAAATTATGGAAAGGTCAGCGGCAAGAGCTGGAATCGCGCTCATTAAAACAGCCCAGAACCATGATCTGCCGCCGTGCGTGCGTATAACTCATCCGGATATATCACTTCCTGCTTAATTAGCGCAGATTTTTACTAGTGAGCCCCAAGAAGCCCTTGAGTTTGTCAATATCAATCCTCGTTTGATGCCACAGAAAATAACCGGCTAGACCAGTCGAGGCTCCTGAGAATCTCCAATTTATCCATTCTGGATATCTGGAAACGTAACTTACACCGACAGGTGCTTGATTGCATCTATACTAGTACTAGTTGGGATTTCGCAATATCTTAAATAATGCTCAGCTATAGCATATTTGAGGTAGTTTACATGCAGCGTGCAGCGCCTGCTGCTTAGAATCTGTGGTAAAAATTAGTTTAAGAAACTCAAGGGGGTGCAATTTTGTTTTTAGTAAAAATCTGCCATCAATCAAACAATTTAAATTGCATCTGAAAAACAATATATCACAGAGGATAGTGATTATGATGCCAAAAGCACGATGCTCCAGCAACCAGCAACCATCAAAATCGATCAGATCTTTGATAGATGTGTGCCTGAGCACATGACAGAATAATGAGAGCTTGATTGGATTTCACCTTGGCTTCGTCTCGCTAATCTTCTGGTTTTCTGGTGGTAGACAAAGTGGAGTGTAATGAAATTATTGGGGGAATATTGTGTCTTGCATGTTAAGTTAGTAAACTCGATTAAATACAGTCTGAAAGGAGTTTCAATCGATCGCTGTCAATCATTGTCTAAAATTCCATTGCCAGAAATGGCTTAGGAAATTTATGTTTTAATGGCAGCCAGTCGAATCCGCTTAACTTGTTATTCTGTATTTATTCAAAATGGCAATATATTTTCCTAATATAGAAATATTAGGTGTGCCAACGTTTTATACACCTCCATAGCTTTTCCAGGTTATTACAGGCAAGTAGCCGGTTAATTTCAGTTGTAATAATCTCAATTGAAGACTCAAATAGGCCTTTTTGCAAATAATAAGTATCCATTGGCCTGAATTAAAAACAAAAGCAGACTAAAAAAGATGATTATCAGAACCTAGATTCATAAACCGTTCATTCAGATGTCCAGATGTTCATAGACACAGATGCCCAAAATACAAGCCTTAAAAATGACAATTGGAAATTTATTTATGGGAAATGCACAATTTAAATAAACCCCGGGAATGCATTGGAGTCTGCTTCTGAGCCTTAATACTCCAAGAAAAGCATTTTAAATAAACTTACTCTCATTAATGCAGGTAGGTGAAATGTTGCCTGAGTGGAAGAAGATCAAAATGACTTCCTCTTTGTTGCAGTCGGTGTTGAATTAAGTGCGACCGGTATGATACCCAAGCAAGCTGTTCGTTGCAGCTTGGTGAACAGCCTTCTCCAAGTCGGTCCACCAAATCAGAATATCAATGACAATAGCAGAGTACATCCAGTACATGACATGAGGGTTAATATACTTGGCAACAATTTCCTTGAAGAAATAAATGTCAGTGATCACTTTTCGACGCTAGACCACTTTTAAATCTTGGTTCTCTCTCCATCAGTTCAGTAATGGTCGAAAGAAGCTTACCCGAAATCGGGTTAGCTAGGTCATCCGTATAAGTTACAACCTTAATCACCTCCGCCGTCTATTTTAGTGGAGGACGTCTACGTCCTTTACGGTTACATGCTTGCACTGGCCTGTCTTGGGATCAATTTGACCTGATTGTAAGCGGACAAGACATATGAATGTCCAGGGATGGCAGCTTCCCTGACTTTCTGTAAAATGATGGGCATTATCAAATCAAAGCTCGGTGACTGACATGGTGCAAATGATTGAATGGCCCAATTTGTAATTTTCTTCGTAACTGTACTCTGTATGATGCCCAGATCGGTGGTGTCCGAGTCTCCGAACTTCCAGGTAAATGGATACCTGACAGCAGCCCCAGCAGCTCCTTTCCAGAAAAGAAATACAGTCGGGGTCATTTAACAGGCCTTTGGTAAGTCTACACGGAGAGAAATCGCTGCAGATATTATGCGTAAGACGCAGAAGTATGCGGAAATTACGTATAAAAGTGTGCTAAGACTTGCTTGTAGTTAATCCAGTCCTTTGGAGTCCTGTTTGACTCTGGTTTATTAAATAGTGTTCATGCATATCTTTGGTGGGTGCTTTCCAGAAGGGCCTTACAAAATTTACACCAGTCCATCCCCGCTGATTTAAACCAGATCAAAATCGGGACCACCGTTTTTAAAAAATTGACACGTTTTTCAAGACGCAAAACTAAGGACGTCGGTGTCTAGCAATGGTCA